>CAUJNA010003330.1:0-120000 GCA_963377175.1 Effrenium voratum
ATTACTGAGTGATTGCTTGACTTGAGACATTGAAAATAATTGATGGTTGCGACTACGAATAAAATTATATGTTATTTCATGCTTTTTGTTTTGAAATAATGCTTCGTGGTAGTTTTGGTAAGTCAGTTCTTTCTTCACCTTGTGTTTCACTACACCTTTTGATTTCTTTTGTTCTTCTTCTTCACCGTGTATTGTAAAAGCATACGATTTAGGCTTTAACCCTATGAATTGTGTTATTGTTTGACCGTTGCACTCATCCTTGAAATAACCAAGTTTTTTCTTATTTGTTTTGTCATGGCAGGGGTGTTCAGGTGGATAATCGCTAAAGTCCATATATTGGTTTAATTCTTTGAAGTCCTTGTAGACATCATCAGTCATTGTTTGAATTACATAACTGTCAGTATCAGTATATATCAGTTTGATGTTTTCATTATACTTCTTTTTCAATACATCATAATAAAACTGATACATATGTAATTTGCTTAAATCTAAAATGCTCATTCCTAAGAAAATCGGTTTGTCCAGTTTCAGTTTCGCTTTAGTTTTTTCAACTCCTACAAGGTTTTCATTAATAATAAATCTATTTTTGAATGTTGGATTATTAACACATTTTTCGTATCTAACTTCATTATCAACTAATTCAAAGTCCATATGATTTCGTTTGTCTTCCATAGTTTTTCCATACACAGAATTATTCATTAATTTGAATAAATCTTTCTCAAAATCGCTTTTGGCTTCTTTCCTTTTACCAGTGTTGAAGTCAATCCACGGTTTCAACCATGCCCTCTGTTGAAATTTTATTATCCTATGGACTTTACCCATTTTCATTCCCATTTTCAAATAATACTGTAAAGTCTTGATATGAACCACATATTTTCTTTATCCTTTAGATTTAATATTAACATACTTGTTTTCTCGTCCTTGGGACTTTTACCGTCATAATATATTTTGAAGACTTGCTTTTGATAGTCGGAAAGCATATTCACATTTACATTCATTATTTCAGGCGCTAGTGGATAGTCGGAGTGGAAATCATGCAATGTTTCGGGATATTCCAAATCAACTTCCATAATATAACCGAACTCGTCGTTTTCATTCCATTTTTCAACACTGGGCGTTTTCTTTGCCCACTTGATATTTTTTATCGGTAATTTCTGGGACATTGCTAAACCATACAAGTTATTAGCATCCAAGTAGCTAATATAATTTGATGGCTTGTTCTCATCATATGCTTCCCCCATATACTTATTATTTGCCACCGCTAATTAATGACTAACCTGACACATACCACCTCTCATTCCCTTTTCAACCATCTCAAACATTTCTTGGTCATGCAATTGTTCTATTTCAACACCAGTTTTTAGAAGCATCGCGTCCCATGCGAAATTTGGCAACGTATAATAATGAGCGGGGTCTAAACCGTAGTATTCCATACACAAGTCTCTAAAGTTTTCAAATACAACGGTCAGTAGTAAAACATCAGTTCTTAAATACAAGTCGTGATACTGCCCGAGTGTTCTAATCCCGAAGTGCTTCCATACTTTCAGTGCCCTTTCATAATCTTTATCACTTACATGTTCCTCACTTAATTTACTGTAAAACGCTTCTTTCGGTGTTAAAGCCCTTTCCTTAAATCTTTCAAAATCATCAAAGTAGTCATAGGGATAAATACCCTTATCAGTCAATAAATCCAAATCTTCATCGGTTTTAACATACGGGTTTCTAACGCTGTATCTGAAATTGTTCTTCCAATTCTCACGCTTTTTATCATCCTCATATTTACTCAACTTTACCAACTTATCCAACGAAGACGATAAGAAACTGAAACTGTCCTTGAAACAAAGATTTTTAAAACCAAAGGTTAAAAACTTTTCGCTGTTCTGAGCGATACATTCTATTTTAGAATTCTTGTTCAGTTCGTGAGCCTTGTTGATGATTAAGTGGGCATCATAGTTTTTAAGGTTATGAAGAAACACAGGGATTTTATAATATCTCATACTAAATCGTAGATTGCAGTCCTCGTGGGCGCATCCTCTATACTGCCCCGTAAAGTGGCAATGGTCCCAACACTTCTTTTCTCCTTCCTCAAAATTGTTTCCACAAATGAAGCAGTTAGTGGCATTATTGAAGTCCTCCCAGTCCTTCTCGGTTTCAATACGGTCTTTGTCCTCCTTCATTTTCTCCAAAACGTCCTCTCTGACTTTATTGATTTTCTCAACAAATTTATCCATACAATCCTGACCTCTATATAAGTAAGGCTCACTACTTCCGGTTATAGCATTGACTACATTAATCATAAAACCACACGGACGATGATTTTGATATGATGTAGTTTTAGCTTTTGCCGATTTGCTTTTAACATCAATTGGCACAGTTAAACATTCAAAGTCGGCATATATTACGAATGGAGCTTTAAGTTTCTTGAAATGGATTTTGAATTCTATTGTTTCACCTTCTTTTGGCATTTCTATTTTTTGACCCTCAACTGCTAGACATCCTTGTTCTTCGTGTTTCTTTAAAAGTTCTTCGGTCTTGAAACCATGTGAGCAGGTTCTACAGTGATACTTCTTCGCCTTCATCTTGTTATTCTGACTACTCATTAACTTATCATAATTTTTGATATAAGCGTAATGGGATTTAACATCATCAGTCAATTTAATCAAATCGATTTTGTGTTGTGCTTGTGGGTTGTTGCTTCTTTTGTATAATAAAATATTTTTACTATTCGTATCGGGGTTTATGTAATAAACATTGACCGATATGTGTTTGTTCTGTTCTTCAAATAGTTCAATCTCATCATTACCTACTGGAAAGTCAATATTATCCCATTTGATAAATTTGTCATCTACATATTTCTTATAATGATACATCTCGCAGGGATGGTCTTTTTTGAATAACTCATAAAATCCACCTTGAACGGAATATTTAAAACATAAGTCGTCCTCATTTTTAATGTTAATACAAGCCTTTTTGTTTGCCACCCAGTCGGGCAATGGAATAAAGGATGAACCCCGGGTAGGATTGTACCTATCATAACTGATGACTAACTTTTCAACTTGACCAAGAACCAATCCCGACTGAATGTATTCGGTTATTTCAATTTGTGTCTCAATGTCGTGCCCAATGTTGTTTAAGACGGTGTTCAACTCGTCGGGATTATGAATATTGTATCTTCTGCTTCTTAACCGCCTTTGAATTAGTTCGTTGGCGGGATTTTTGAATGATAAATCGGTTTCCACGATTATTTTCATGTTCGGGTTTCTGTTCAGGAATTCGGCCAGTCGTTGCTTCTGGTATTTTTAGTAGGATAAACCTTTCATTCCTTTTAACCTTATATCACTTACCGAGTAGGTGTTGGCGTATCCCTTGAACGCTTGTTGCTCGTCTGTGATTTTGGACTTGAATCGCTTGACATAATCCTGTAAGGGTCTGCCTCTCGTTAGTTTTAGATAATTAGCACCTTTCATTAAAAGGCCATGCTTTCTATATCCTTCACTCCTCGCCACTTCCTTGAGTTTCGTGTTCAATACGTTTGAAACTGGTTTGTTCTTATCATATCTGTAGGTCT
Source organism: Effrenium voratum (assembly GCA_963377175.1). NCBI lineage: Eukaryota > Dinophyceae > Suessiales > Symbiodiniaceae > Effrenium > Effrenium voratum. Next base: position 3,569 of record CAUJNA010003330.1, read on the forward strand.
TATCACCTATTTTGAGTTTTTGTGTTTGCCTCCCTTCTTTTTGTATTAGTTCGCCTTGTTGGCTGTTTAAAATGAAATCTATAATTTTTCCTTCTGTCATGGAAACCATAATACTATACTCTATATAATATAAGGTATTTTCTCTTTAAGTAGTTTTTCGGGCTGGGGTTGACTGTTGGAGAAAATGGGTTTCGGGTTGAGAATGAACGCATTAATCTCATTAAGTGTTTTTAATAAGATGAATGAATTTTATTTTTTCATAATGCGCATTGTCGCGAAGCTTGCGAACAAATTTTAGATTTCTTGTGTTTAGATAAATTTGATTTGCTTGATATCGTCCTTCCGCAGTCCTCACAAGTGTAAGACTGTTTTAGGTTATTGTTGTAGTAATTCTGGTGGTAGTTCTTCTGGTCGTCCCTCCACCTCACGGGTTGCTCACTGTCATCGCTCGAAGTCTGTTTCTGTTCGCTAATCATCTGTAAGACTAAGTCGTTTTCTGCTTTCATCAGTTCAACCATCATATCAAATTCGTCATTCGTTATTCTATGCCGACTTTTACCGTTAATAAAAATTCCTGTCAGTTTACTATATTAGGGCGTTTTGTCTTTAAGTAGTTTTTATTTTTTCTTCTTGCCTCGGCTACTTTTTGTATTTGTGCTTTCTGGGCTTCTACTCCTGCATCTTGTTTCCATTTGTTCCCTCGTCCATTCACTACCTCTTGCTATTTCTTGGGGTGAGTTGCTCCTGCTTCTTGTTTCTAATTGTCTTCTGTTCATTTGATTACCTCTTGCTCTTTCTTCTGGTGAGTGGCTTCTGCTTCTTGCTTCTACCTGTCGTCTTGACCAGAATGATGTCCTCGGTTGTTCTTCTTCCTGTTCCCTTGATTGTTCTGATGGTGTGGATGTCTTCTTGTCATCACGTTTGAATTGTTCAAATACGCTCTTGTCTTCTCCACCTAAAAATATGTTTCTTAACGACTTTATTTCTCGGCTTTCCTCTTTCTTCTCTTCCTCTCTGACGGTTGATGCTGACGATGATGACGTTAAATGAAGACTTTGTAAATCTTCCTGCTTTTCATCAGACTGTTTTAAATCAGTATCTTTTACATCGGTTGGTTCATCTGACTTTTTCTTTTCTTCAGTCCTACCTGAAATTGCATTACTATAAATTTCATCAGTAAAATCTTTTGCTATATATCGTGTTGTTTGTGCGTCTGCCTCGTTGTTTTCATATAACTGTGATGTTGGCGCTACTTCATCAAACATATCAGGGAACAATTCATGATGAAGAACTTGTTCATCAGTTTGAACCTTAGCATTCAACCGTAGTCACCTATCGTATTTTGAAAGGTCAAAATCGTCAAAATCTATATTGTTGATTGACAAGTCAATTACCTGTCTTTCGGGGATGATTTCAATTTTTAATCTGTGCGTCATCGCTTCCTTTAGCATTTCTTCAAAAGTAGGACGTCGGCGTAATCCATAATATTAAACAGTCATATTAAATATTATATATTTTATTAAACTTCCGCGGGTATTTCTTTAACTGAACCATCCATCACGGTTGGTCTATCTTCTTTTTCCTTAGGTCGTGGGTGGAAAACTGTGTAATACACTTTATCATTGTAAAACCTTACTAATTTCAATCTGTGTTCCTTCTTGATAAAAACACCATCGCTATTAATTAAAGCATTATATAACTCAGTGAATTCTTCATGAACACTGTCTTTAATCTTTTTAAATCCTTTCAGTTTGTCCATGACATCTTTCATCTCTTCGGGTCTGCTTGCAAGATAAGCAGGTGTTAATTCAGACGCTCTTTTCTTAAACTCGTTGTAGCCATAAGCGTCTTCTGCTTTTGGTTCTACTTCAACAACTGGGTCGTCTTCTCGTTCATCTTCTTCTTCGCCTTCCTCTAATGGTTCTAATTCTGGCATTTCATCAGCGGACACCATTGAATGAACTTCTACACCGGCAGGATATGAACACTTCGATACAGCGCTTGCCATTTCTTCGTGTTGTTGTCTCCAAAGTCTCATTCTTTCAGCAAGTTCTTCTTTCTGTTTCTGTGCTTCCGTTAGTCCTTCTTGAATGAAAGACTGGTGTTGTTTCAGTGTGTCAGCAAGTTTCAACTCGTCATTAAGTTTATCTCTTACTCTGTCAGAGTCCGACATTGCTCCTTTCATAACTTCTCCTCTCCGGTCTAGTTCTTGTTTCTTTTGAATGTCTAAGGCTTCCTTATTATCAAACTGACTACCGTATTGGTTTAATCTGTATCTTGTCGCTTTTCTGTCTATCACATTTTCAATTGTTGGACGGTTCTCATCTCCTACCAACGTTTCTTTCAATAATTCATCATAAGAAGGTCTCAAATGTAGTTGTGATTTCAATGACCCTACTCTGACCGGTCCTACTGTATTCAATCAACTAATTGATTTAATCATAGTATATTAATTATTTAGAAAAATAAATTAATCAGAGATATTCTTAATCATTTCTTCTAAATGCTTCTTTCTTACAGTTAGTTGTTCCTTTGTTTGTATTCCATCTGGTGTCCGTGTGTTGTCTAATATGTTTCTTATTCTGTCTAACTCTTTTCTATAACTTTCGGTTCTGTTGCTTTCAACTAAATCGTTTCTATACTTTATTAATGCTCCTTGTGATTGTTTCGCTTCCAGTGTGTCCTTCAACTGTTTAAAGTAATTCATACGCGAGGCAACTCCCCATAACTCTGAAACGTCATAATGACGTTCTACTTGTGGCGCCCTTTTAAATTCTACATTTCTATGACTTCTCATAAGCATGATTAATATATATTATAATTAGATTATTATTTAAAACATTGATGAAGATAATTTGTTTATTTTTTCTTGTTTATCTTGTTTTTTCTTCTGTTTAAGGTCTTCATAATGTTGGTTTAATAGTTCTGTTGCCGTGGGTTTCTTAATAGTTTCTTTAATCACTTCTTGTTTAATCTCATTCTTAATGTCTTCTTTTACTTCTGGTTTTATCTTTCTAATATTCTTTTGTGGATTGACTGGAAATAACTCAGTAGGTGCTCCCTTACAATTTTTGGGATGTGAGTGTCTCAAACTTTTCAATGTCATCTTTTTAGAGCAATGTTCGCATTGAACTAATTCAACTTCTTTTTTAGTTCTTGGTAATGCTTTTGCTTTCGCTTTTGGTTCAGGAGTGACTTCTTCAGGTTTAACTTCTTCCGGCGTTGGTTCTTCATTAACTGTTTCATTTTGTTCAACGACTTCATTATTAACAGGTGCTTCTTCTGTTTTAGTTTCATTATTAACATCTACTACCTCAATACTTGACATATAATATATATAGATTTTCCATATGGAAAATCTATATATTATTTAAATAATATCGCTTTTTACGAAAAGTAGACTCAGACTAACATTTACACCGTTTAAAATAATTTCATTTCCTAATGAATTAGACAACCAAAAGTCTAACTGTTTAAAGCTTCTATTTGATACATCCAAGTAGTCGAGAGGGTTCATTTCATTATCAAAGACAATTCCCGCGTGTGGTGCTGAGACTGGCACTTTCTTAACAACTGTGCTATCGCCTGTCCTTAAATTTACTTGATTATAATTAGACAATTGAGAAGAATGAATATAAATATTTCTAATGGGTTGAAGATTAACGAAACCATAAACATAAGGATTATTATATTGATAAACTACCATTTGATAATTTCCTAAAACTTCATTAACAGACTGTAAGTTATTAACATTAAAACTTCCATTCCATATATAATCTGCATATGTTAGTTTCATTTGTTCATCAGTTAATACAGCGAACTTTCTATCAGCATAGTTTGAATAAATTGTTATTTTATTAGTTTTTACACTGTAAGAAATTTCATAAGTATTTGAGAAATTAGCATTATCAACAATACCATTTATTTTTGCCTTTAATTCTGTCGCTAGTTCTGTGCCAGTATATACTCCTTCGTCCAGTTGTAACGCTAAATAATGGACATTAGTATTATCTTCATCTGGAACTAACGGAGAAGAATAAAAGTATAGTATATTATTTAATCCTGACTGTATTGAATACCACGAGTTAGGTAATGTTATTTCGTGAATGTAGCAATGTACTCCGTTGTCTGTTTGTAATGTTTCCGGCAATTCAACTTTGAAATTTGATGATGTACCACTAATTCTATGAGCGCTGTCAATATAGACCTTCTTGTAAGTCAACATAATATGTTTGATTAGAAAATAAATTTTCTAATCAAAAAATATTATGTTGCTTAGGACTACGTCGTAAGTCAACTTTTCTATATGAAAAGTTGCTTAGAGCAAAGCTGTAAGTCAGCATTATTAATTAATTGAGAAATTAATTTATATCTTTATTTATATGATTAATAATAAAAAGTTAATTTATGAAATGAAGCATGGGACAATTAAACATTATCAACCTTATAAGAAAACAGCTAAAATAACTGATGTTATGAAACAAACTGACAAAATATTAAATAGTTATTATCCTAATTCAAATTTAACTGATGCACAAGGATTGAGTAGAGCATATGGCAATGGTCAGGGTTTTTATATTGATGGTGATAAAATGTATATAAGCGGAACATTTGGAAAAGGAACTTTTGGAGGTGCTATTAATGACATTCTGGCAGATGTAGGACTTCCCTTTAAAATGACAAAATATTCACAACGATATAAAGACACATCAACAGCATTGGATGAAAACAATGAAGTTAAACATCTTATAACACATAGTCTCGGTTCAAGTGTAGGGGCACAGATAACAAAAGATTACCCTGAAAGAGAATTAACTTTAACCACTTATGGAGCGCCGTTTATATCACGAAGGTCTAAAATTACCGATGATTACATTAATTTTAGAAGTATCTTAGACCCTGTCAGTATTGCTGACCGTGGCGCTATAACTGTTTATACTGGTTCATTAAATCCATTTACTAACCACGATTACATAACTGGATATGGAGACCAAGGCAAAGATGTTTCAAGAAGCATTGAACCGGTCAGGGAGATAATATAGTTAAATAAGTACTTAAATATATAGCTATATAATATTATATATGTATAATCAGTTAAAAGAAAACTTGACAGAAAGTGAAACAAACTTTAAACCATTAACACTTGTAGAAAGATTAAGGGATTTAAATAGAGATAATAAACGAACACATGTAAAATGTCTGTGTGGATGTTTCATTATTAGGAGTGTCAGAGTTAGACCTGACTATTTTGAGTATAACTGGATTACTTCAATTTATAATATGATTGTACCAAAATATATAAATGGTTATGTCCTCATCAATGACAACACTAACAATTGTAATCACACTCAATCAGACCTTGATTAAATAGTAAAAAGAAAAAACGCAAAACTATTTTCATATTATTGTTATGATACAACATAAGAAATATGACAATGAAACAACGGATGATATGATTAAGAATGAAAATAAAAAGTATAAGAAAAGTTCATATGATGAAATTAGAGAGATTGTTTTAGAGAGAGAAAAAGGGAATACTCCAGTTGAAGATAAGATTAAGAAAAAGAACATGAAAATATTTAAAAATAATAATAATTCTAATCAAAAGGATTACACTAAATTATTCAATTTGTAAATCATAATTCTTAATTATGATTTAGAAATTAATGAAATTACAATTTCATCAATTTGTAAAAAATGTATTTTTTAGAAATTATTTACAAATTAATGAAATTACAATTTCATCAATTTGTAAATCATAATTCTTAATTATGATTTGGAAATTATTGAAATTACAATTTCATCAATTTGTAAAACATATATAAAATATGTTTTAGAAATTAATAAATGTATAAATTTATCAATTTAGTTTAGTTTAAATTATTTCTAAATTAAATTATATATAGCAATGGAAACTTTTAGTGCCGAAGATATTCTAATTGACAACCTCTCATTCAAACTAAATAAAGGTGCAAGTTATATCAACGACCGTCGTTCAGTCTCGTTTTTCCCTTCTGGGAGTAATATCTACACCCCTTCATCTGGTCAACGTGTGTTGAAAATAGCTTTAAATGCTGAAGATAATACTTGGCTTGACCCGCAGAGTGTAATGGTTTATATGACTGTTGAAAACACTGACTCGTCAGACAATAAACGCTTACGTCCTCTGTCTCCTGCTTATTCCTTCTTTAGAAGAGCAAGACTAATTGCTGGTAATCAACTTGTTGAAGACATTGATTATTACAACCGAAATCATCACATGATGAGTTGCATGATGTCAAAAGGAGCAAGAGACAATGAAGACGCCCAGAGTTTTGGTTATAGATATGATGATGATTTAAACACACGTCGTGCAGTTCCTGCATCGGGTCATATTGGTCCTGCATATGACGCTTACACAATTCCAGGCTTTAACAGAAAAATGGTTGTAGGATTTAAACCGATGCTTGGTTTATTCAATCAATTTAAGTATATCCCGTTAAAAGCGTGTCCTCTTGTTTTAGAACTTGAACTAGTTTCAAATTTTACTGATTGTGTTGTTTCAGCGGGCGGGTCGAGGTTTCCAGAAAGTGGCAACGCAGACTCAAGCCTTCATACAAATGAGCAGTTCTCAATTAGTAATGCATTCCTTCAAACTGATTTGGTAAGCTTGGACAACGACCTTCATAATAAATATGTTGCACACCTACTTGATGGGAAAGAATTACCTATTACTTATAATACTTACATTTGTCAATCTAATCAAGTTCCCGATGGTTCGTCGTCAATTAACACTACTGTTGTTCGTTCAGTGTCTAAACTCGCTACCGCGTTCATCTCTTTCAGTAAAAGCGGAGTAGGTGATATTCACGTTATGAAAGAATACAACAACTTCTATCATCCTATGTATTATTTGAACTACCAAGAAAGCGGATACTACAATCACGACCTTGATTTAGAATTTCAACTTCAATTAGGGTCAAAACTATATCCTGAGTATCCATGCCGTTCATTAACACAAGCATTCTATTATTTACGAAAAGCATTAAATTTACCATTGTTCCATCAACACCATTTATCGATTGAATATTCTGCTTATCGTGTTGATAAGTTTATCTTTGCTATGGATTTCGAAAAGGTTCCCGATAGTTCATATACTGGAATTAACACAAAAGCAGGGCAACAGCTTTTAATTCGTGTGAAACCTGTTGGAAATATGGTATCAGCAAATATGCCAGACACGATATATATAACATTAGTATCAGAACAAATATTATCCATTAGAGACGCCGGAGTGCAGATTTTAGATTAAGAATAAGTAAAAATGATAATATTAAAAATAAATAAATATTATCATTTTCTACTATTAATATATAATGCCTTCAATAAATTTAACAAACTTTGAAAATGTTGTAGCGCACACAATTAGCGAAATCAATTCTACAAGCGGGGTAACAAACATTAGAAACATATATGCTAATCAATCAGATATAATTGATTTACTCAACAATAAAGCAGACCAAGTAGATACTTACACAAAAGCACAGATTGACGCTAATTTTTATGATATAAATCAATCATACAATAAGACGGAAGTTAATGTATTATCAAATAATATTAGTTCAAATACATTTTTAATAGGTAATCTAACAATAACTTCAAATACAAATTTTAATAATATTTCATCAAATACAAATTTAATAAATAATTCAAATTCTACTATAACATCTAATTTTAATAATATTTCTTCAAATACTAATTTAATTAATTCAAATATTAATAATATTTCATCTAATACACATTTAATAAATAATTTGAATTCTACTATAACAACTAATTTTAATAATATTTCTTCTAATACACATTTAATAAATAATTTAAATTCTACTATAACATCTAATTTTAATAATATTAGTTCTAATTCTAATTTAATAACAGGATTAAATAGTACAGTCAGTTCACATATTTCAGCCATATCAGATTTACAGAATGGAGGTTCACTTAATGAAGCAGATTATTATAATAAAATAACGACTAATAATTTATTATCAAATAAGTTAAATACATCAATATTAAATAATACATTAATACATAATATAACAACTAATTCAACTTTCAAAATAGCAGAATTTGGAAATTATAATTATTATCATGAATTATACAATAATTATATTGATACTTATGTTTATGGAAGTTTAACTGGAGCAACTATGTTTTTAAATCAAAGAGGTTTTGGAGATGTAGAAATTAATAATTCTTCAACTTTTCAAAATGATAAAATAATATTAAATCATAATACTACAATATTAAGTAATTTACAAGTATCAGGTTTATTTTCATGTTCATCTATTTTAGATATAGCAGGTTCTGATGCTCGTTATGTTTTACAATCAGATGGATTAAGTGGATTAATAACGGGAAATACAAATACAATTAATTCAATAATTACTAGTAATAATTCACAGGATACATCATTAGGACAAAAGTTAGATAAAATAGATACTAACGCTCAATCAGTAGCAGGTGCTATTAATTTTAGTGATAATACAACTTTACACAGTAATTTAAATATGTTGACTACTGGTTCTATAATATGTAATAAGTTTAGTACTACACCTTCGCCTAATTTAGGACTACAAATGACATTTCAAATGTTTAATCGTGAATTTAATATTAATAGAGATGGTAGAATGTGGATGAGTAGCGCAGGAGGTCAATGGGAAACTCAAATAGGAGATGCTAATGTTGGACGTGTTTGGGTTAAGGATAGATTCGGTTTAGGTGCTGTCGGTGTTAATGGTTATGTTTTAAACTGTGCCGGAAAATCGAGATTTACTGACGCAGTTGATTTTATAGGAACTGACAAGGCAGTAAATCTTAACAATGGTTCATATTTGAATTTCAATAATCATGGTTCAATACGAAGATATACGCCCAATACAATAGAAGGTTTATACATGTCTCATGATGATTTTGTTGCCATCAGTATTGGGGATATTTCAAATGCCAGTAATCAGTACATGATGTGTGATTCATTGGTAAATAAAACTATTTTTAATAAATCTATCGATGTGTTAGGTAATATTTATACGAATGCTGATATTAATTGTGATAATGTTAATATTGCTACTGATGGTAAATTAACAATTGATACAAATTGTCATCTATATAGATATGTTAGTGCTTTTTCATCTTTTGATATGAGGAATAGTGATGCTAATTCTTCAATTAGGTTCATTTGCGGAGACCCTGCTGTCCAGTCCAACATAGTTGGGGCAGTTAATATTACTAGCGGATGGACTTTTAACACAAGCACTGTTGATGTTATGGGCAATTTATTTGCTGACGATGTTTATGTTAAAGCTAATGGAGCATTAAGAAGCAATCATTTAGCACCTAACGGAGGAACATTAATAACCATTGATACTAACTTAGCAGTTCAAAATGCTTATTTAGCAACTAATACCATTCAATCATTTGATTTAACAACGGTTTCATTTTTGAATAATATTTCAATGACAACAGGAACAGATATATTAATGGGAACAAGTGAAATATCAACTTACTATGATGGAACTAATTTATCCACAATTGATGTAATATTCAGAACGTCAAACACGGCGTTCAGAGTTTCAGATAGTTCAACTACACCCTCAGTTTTATTATCTATTGATAAAACTTTCGGAACAACAGTAAATACTGGAAGTTTTACAAATAATGCCTCATCAACATTCAATGAAAATGTAAAAGTTGCAGGAACGAAGAAATTGTTATGTAATTTAATTGAACCATCAACAGGAACTAATATAGATTTAACAGCGACAACCGTAACGATTAACGGAACGTTTGTTGATTCATCTGACTCAAGATTGAAATATGATATAGACAATATCAAATCTAATTGTATGAATATTATTAAGAAATTTAAGCCAAAGAAGTTTAAGAGACACGATAGAAATGATGGTGGTAAAACTCATATAGGATATATCGCAGATGAAGTATTGAAAGCAATTCCTAAAGAGTTTGAAAATATTGTATGTCAGGACAGAGAATATTTAGGATTAAATTATTTAGTTTTACCCGTGTTGGTTCATAAAGCAGTATTAGAATTAAATGATAAAATAGATAAACTTGAAAAAGAAGTTAAGGAATTGAAAAAAGAAAAATCTAAATAATAATATATAATGGGTATTGGTCAAAGCAAAAACGAAGAAAATAACAGTATGGAAGACATCAAAAATTTAAGAGTAGATGAAAAAACGAGAGCGGATACTTTAATAATAAAATCTATTCAAGAATGTGTAGCGAGAATAGAAAAGTTAGAAAATCAAAAATCGGACAAACTATTATATAAATTACCTGCGTTGAATTTATGCAACGCTTCATTGATTTAAATTAATAATATTAATATGATTCATTAACATTATTAATTAAACAAATATGAATAAAATTTACTAATAAAACTTTGTCTTTCTTAATTGATGACTTTAATAGTTATTTTTTTCACTTGTAATGAAATAAAATTAACCACATTGTCCCTATACACTAAATTAGTTTTATAAAGGTCTTTATTAAGAAAATAATAAATATCAAATAAATTATTTGATGTTAAAGTACGATTACGAAGATGATTAAAAAAAGTAAATGAGGTAGATTTAACAAATATATCATATTCAATTAATAATTTTAATGGTTTATGTTTTTGATGTAATTTATCTAACTCGCTTAAGTTAAAAATATATGATATGCCGTTTTTGATAATATTTTTCATAATGATATTATCAATTTCAAAATACTGTGAATTCTTTAATTTGTAAGACTTATACACTGGTTTAAATTTACTAATATAATTTTTAATAATATTATTATTTTTTATTTTTAATAATCTAACATCACCTAAATTATAAGATAATACAAGGTTTTTAATGTCTAATGGTAAATCATAAAATAACATAATATATTTAAATCTTTATTTTATTTTAAAATGCTTTTTCAAATCTAACATAAAACATATTATTAACATCTTTGGAATTCATATTAACATAAAAGAAGGAGTATGGCTTATCATCTACCGCTTTATGATACATATTTAACAGTTGCTCTTTATCAACAATGGCGGAGTTTTCCTCAATGAATGACATTAACTCTGATACATTCTTTAACTTAAAGATATACAACGAACTAGAATTCAACCTAATGATTGGAGCAAGGACACGATATTTTTGAACACTTAAGCAAAAACTAATGGCGTCGTGTCTGCCTCTCGTTGCCAGTCCATGTAATAACTTACTGTATCTAACAAATTTAGGGTCGTCTGCAAAATCATCAACTATGATTAAAATTGAATGTAGTTTCTTCATCTTCTGTTCTTTCATATAATGAATTATCTTTCTTTGTGTGTTAATTATTTCTTCCAGTTCTTCAGGTTGGTAGGTGTCATAATATAACTTTTCTTTTTCATCATCAACCTTCATATTATCTTTTTGATATTTCTTGACTTCAACGAAGGTAGGGTCATTATGAACCGACGGGCTAAAAATGAATATACGGGCGAAGCAGTCCCTATAAACATTTAGGATAAGGTTTTGAATTAAAACTGTTTTGCCACCCGTTGATGAAGCAACAACAATTGAGCGAAAAGGTAGTTTTGGCACATGTTCATATTTAGATTGTTTGAAATCGTAATCAGTTATATTTATTGGTTTTATTATTGGAACATCAGACATAATAAAATAATATTAAAGTTATTTAGAAAATATTTTATATTTATTATTTTATATGAATAGAAGTTATTCGGATTATATTGATATAATAGATAAAGTAGAAAATATAGAACAAGTAATACTAACTGATAATAAAATTAAGAAATGTTGTTATTATTCATTAGAATTAATTAAGTTAGGAATACAATATATTAAAAATATAAATATTAATATAGATGGGAAGAAAGAAAAAGAATAAGACCGAGCCAGTTGTTTCTTCAACTGATGAAGAAAAAGAAGAAATTGTTAAAGAAACATCAGTTATTGAGTTTGCTTGTCCAATGTGTAAAAAGATGTTAGAAATGAAAAATGAATTAGAAATACAAAAGAAAGGAAACTGTAAATGTTCGTGTATTCCGACAAGTTTCAAAATAAGTAGAAATGATAAGAAAATGAATATTGATAAAACTAAAGACAGTATAAACTTAGAAACAGATGTTCATAATATAACTTTTAAATGGGGTCGGCAAGCATCACCATCCGATAGTGGCGATAAGGAAACTCAGGAAACTGTTAAACAAATGATGAAAAAATAGTATTTAAAGAGTAGATTTAACATAATTGCAACATTTAGTTTTAAAAGTTTAGTTTTATAATTTAGTATATATGGAGGAACATTTAGCGAACATTGACAGTAGTTTAGAGTTGTTGTTTCCAAGATTAGAAAAAGTGTTGGAGCAAAATGAAAACATACTGAAAATCTTAAAGAGCTTGAATATTAAACCTACATATGATAACAATAACAATTATCAAGCAAAAGAAGTAGATAGAGACAGTAGCGAATACAAAAATAAACGAAACATTTATGTTAAAAAACTGAATGAAAAAATCATAAAAGAACCTAAACAATCAAGTCTGGATTACTATCAAGTCAAGTATAAAGAAGACACCAAGAAATACGTTTAATCATTAACTAACAAAATTTCGTGTCTCAAAAGCGGTTTGTTTATTTCTGCTACTTTGTAAGTTTTATTACCCATAATATCATATTCAATTTTATCGATATTGAATATTTTATTAGACCATTTAGAGTTATACTCCTTTCTGTCGGTGTAATTACCCCTTTTCTTTTGAAACACTTTTACCTTGTCGTTCTCCACTATTCTGGGATACTTTCTTTTGTTTTTTTCTCGTAGTTTAAGATTGACCTTTACATTTATTTCATTCTCGTCCTTGTGTGCTTCAGACGGTGTCATCCTTGTTGATGAGTGAGATGTGCTGTTATACTGTTTCAATGCCGGCGTTAGGGCGTCGGTCCATTTCATGTTGTTAAACCTAACTCTATCGTGAATTTTGTTTTTCATCGTTCTAATAAAACGCTCGGCCACATTTGCGTGGGTCTTCGTAACGATGTGGTTTATTCCTTCACTGTTGAAGAAATCCTGAACGTGATTTTTAGTTGCAAACGCTCCGTCGTCATCAGAATACACGGACATCGGATAACCCATCTTTTTAAAGCTTGCTCTCAACGCCTTCAAAACGTTCTCTCCGTCTCTTTCCTCCATCGGTATTACATCTGCTAATTTACTGAAGATGTCAATCACGACTAAAGCATACTGTGGAACGTTCTTGTCTTTTGCTAAAGGAGACATATGCATTATGTCTATTTGATATTCATATCGTGCGAATGGAGCGGTATAGGAATTAGTTCCTCTATAATTTTTGATTTGTTTATTTGGCTGTTTCTTTAAGAAAGACTTTACATCGTCTAATGTTATTGTTGGGTCTTCTTCCTTTGCCTTCTTGTGTGTCGCTTGTGTGCTTCCGAAACCCTCGTCTAAGTCGTAATAGATGTTGCTGATTATTTGGTCTTTTGTTAATCTCGCCATTATATTAAATTGTTAGAAAATATTTTTTCAATAAAAACCCCGCCCCTTAACATAAAATAAAAAACTACTTAAAGAAATATTAACTTATTATATTAAGTGAAAATATGACTGAAAATGTCGGAGTGATTGCTGACTTATCAAACTGGGTGCTATCAGACGAAGAAGATGATGATAATGACAGTTATAAAAAGGAATTAGATGACGAGTTAAACAAAATAAAGGATTTCGTCAAAAGACACCCTTTGCCATCAGTTGATGAAAACGAAGAATTCTGGAAAGATGTTATTAACAGGTTTAGGGATAATAGCGGATTAAACTTGATGACAATATACTCATTTGTTAGGTTTGACATCATGAAAGAAATGTATGAAAACCTAACAGATGAAAACATCATAAAAGACTGTGGTAAAAAGTTAAACCGAGATGGGCAGTTTAATGCTATGATTATTAACCACTATATCTTATCGGGAGCGATACGGAAACTAAACACAGAAGACAGTCTAGTAGATGGACAGATGCGAATTATTGAATTCTGGTGGGATGGAATAGGTGGATGGAAAGCGTGAGTGATTTAGTTTAATGATATTATTCAATTATAATATGATTAAACCTAGTTTTTATAATCTAACAATGAGGTTAAGACATTTAAATTAAACCTGAAACCCAGACCAGCCGACCAGCAACCCCTAGCCAAAACTACTTAAAGAGAAAAAGCCTTATATATTAAGAGAAAAATGAGTAAGGGTAAAATGTCAGAGAATAATTTTATGGATGAGAATTGCGCTAGCTTACCTGAAGGCTTAGTTTCAATCATCACTACTTACATTAATGGTAGTGAAGGGTGGCGAAGACTGAAACAATGTGATGCTTTAAGAGAATTACAAAGGAAATGGAAACCGTCTATTTACACTGAACGAGTAGGAGAAAGTAGATATTATGTTGAGATTCGCAATAAATGCTTAAAAGGTGATAAAGCGCTTTCATATGCGTTGAAACCACCAAAAGAATTATTAAGAATGATGAAGTATGATGAAGAAATACAGGTTGGAATAGTAGTTAGTTCAAAAATTATGTATAATAATAATATTTGCAACAGTCGTTCTTATTCATCATCTAAACAGAATAAGATTTCAAGTAGAGCGTCATTACAATACCAAACAGACTATGAAACGACACGAAATCATTACTATCGAACATGTTGCAATTGAAATTTATAGAAAACAGAAACAATGATTTCATGGCTTAATCATAATATTTAATTATAATATGATTAAACAGTGTAAACTTTTATAACCTTTCATTATACTGTAATTTCAACCTATAAAACATAACTAGACAATCACATAAAAATCACATAAAAAGAAGTTGTTAAGATATATTAAGAAATGGTTGTGAAGCAAACTATAATGAATAATTATGGAATGACAGAAGAAAAAGCAACAGAAGACTATGGTGAATTCTTCAAATGCAACAGATGTCTTTATGATAAAACAATTGATGAATTTGGAAATGTAAAAAGTGGAAGAAGATATAAATATTGTCAAGAGTGTAGAACAAAAATAAATAATTGTAGAGATAAACGTCAAAGAAACAAACGACCCACCAACACCCCAGAACTTGATAACTACTAAAAGGGCTACCTCTTTCAAATGAAAAAAATGTTTGCCCCCAGCCCAACAATGAACAAGGCGACAATTTACCCAAATGATTACCTTAACGAAAACGATAAATAAGCTCCCTAAAAACCCTCTTTTAAAAACGGATAAGGTGGTTAATAGGTTTGAGATGAACATAAAAACCATAACAGGCAACCATCAACAGGCTTCCCCTCAGGGCCCCTACTTTCTCCATTTTTCCTCACGGGCTCGGCCACGCTGGACGGGCTCACCGCGCAGGGCAACGTGGGCTGCGACCAGCTGCTGTGCAACTACGTGAACTGCACCGACGTGTTCACCACGGGCGTGGACGCCTCGGGCGCAGTCTCCTGCGCAGCGCTCACAGCCACAGGCACCGTCGCCGGGGCCGCGCTGACGTCCACAGGGGCCGTGTCAGGCAGCACGCTGAGCATCACCAACCCCTCAACCTGCGCTGACCAAGCGTTGGCCTGCAGAGCTTCCGCCAACCGGGAATCACTGGCAGCACACTCACCATCAACAACACGGCCAACGCCGGGAACTTCACCACACGGTGGGCGACGAGTCCACAGGGCACGCAGACGGCCATCGGGCGGCAGCGACCGCGTCGAGTCTTCGCAGCCACCGGCGCGCTCACTAAGGGCCGCCACGCTGACCATCACCGGGGCGGCCTCCACGGGCCCGCTGGACTGCGAGAGCCTGGACTGCACCTTCACGGCCACGAGCGGCGGTGTGTCGACGGGCAGCGTGGTCTGCGGCGACGTGACGAGCTCGGGCACGGTCTCCGCGCCGCAGCTCTTCGCCTCCAACACGCTCATCGTGACCAACACCTCCGACTTCTCGGACGATCTCTTCCTGACGACGAACTGGGCGGGCTGGAGCAAGCTGCAATGAACAACAACAGCTGCGGCCCCCGACATCTTGCCCTTAGCAGCGGAGGCAGCTTGGGCAAACCAGAGCGTCGAGGGCTTTCTTGATCGGGAACGGCGGTGGCTCACCAGAGCGAGCTGATCAGATCACCGATGAGGGCGCGGATGCAGACGAAGAGCCACACGACGCAGCTGTCCCCACTGATACCACGAACCAGAGGAACCCCGGCTGCCTCGTGATCGCGGGCAACACGGGCAACGTGGTCTGCAACACGAGCTACACGAATTTGTCGGACAGCCGGGTGAAGACGGAGATGGCGGAGGCCGACGTGGCGGAGCTCCAGCAGCTCTTCGACTCCGTGGAGGCCAAGCAGTACAAGCGCCCGGACATGAACGGGGACCTGAGGCTGGGCTTCGCCTCGGACGACTTTGCAGGAACAAAGTGGAAGAATTTGACGGGGACCACGCGGTGGAGCGACGGCACGGAGATGGTCACCCTCGACTACTCTCACCTCACCAGCGTGCTCTGGGGAGTGTGCAAGGGCTTCCAAGGACCCGTCAGGACGAGGTGGTAAGCCTGGCAGAGCCAGCGGGGGCCAGTAAGAACGATTAAAAAAAACTGTCGCAAGCTGTGTGAGCCGGCCTCACCTTCGTTCTAGAGGAACCACCTGCGCAAAATCAAGGCCCCTTTTTGGGGGGCAACACGTAGGGTGTGTTCAGCACCCGGCAAATCCCGGGAACCTTGAAAATATCTCCATTTTGGGGCAACAAACAGTTTTTTAAATGGAGGCGCTGAGGGACCTGGCCGACGACTTCAACGTGAGGGACCCGCGGAAGCTGTACCGACTCGCGAGGCAGCGCGCCCTCGACGTGACGCAGGCCATGGCCTTCGAGGCGCTGAAGGCCGACGTGGGCCGGCAGGTGCAGGCGCCCCGGCCGCGCGCGCTGGGCAAGTCGGCCGCCGAGGGGCCGAACGACCGGCTGCAGGCCGACCTCATCGACTTCAGCCAGAACACGCGGGGGAAGACGAAGTACGGCCTGGTGGTGATGGACGTCTTCACCCGGGAGGCCGCCGAGGAACCTCTGCAGAACAAGAACGCCGAGACGGTGGGCCGCGCCACCAAGCGCGCCGCGCGGGAGCTGACGGGGGACGACGGGAACTTTGTGTCACGACAGACCTGGGCAACGAGTTCGCCACGCTGGACCGGGAGCTGCCCGAAGCCGTGCGCCGGACGAAGCGGCCCGAGGACCGCAACGCCATTGCCGTGGTGGACCGGGGCATCCAGACGCTGAAGAAGGACCTGGCCACGAGGGTGGCGCGCAAGGGCGGGGCAGTGGAGCGAACCACTTCGAGCGTGCCGGGCCGATAAATCCCACAAAACCGAACACACAAGGAACTGTCACCGAAAAAAAGCCTACAACGCGCCCGGCCCCCACAGACGGTTCACAAATCGGGCGCGCCCGAGGACGTGAGAAGCAGCCGGCCACGAGTTCAGGGTCCTCCAAAGACACAACAAACGCCGACAAGTTCCAGCACAACAAGGACCTCACCGACCGGCGCGTTAAGGCGGTGGAGGACGCGGGCGCCTTCCGAGCGCCGACGAACGCGGCGAGGAGCTTCAACCCTCAGTACGGCGACGTGCAGCGGCTGGGGGCCGTGGACTCCATGACCGTCCGCAGCACGGAGGGCCGGGAGACCCTGCTGGAGCTGGCGCTGCCGGCGCCGCAGGGCAGCGGCAACGCGGCGGGCCGGCTGACGCAGCAAAAGGACAGAGGGTAGAAATCGCTAGTTGACGACGGCAAACGGCGAGACGGGGCAGGCCGGCGGCTGTGAGGCAGCTGGACGACTTCCTGGCGCCTCCGCGGCCCAGGACCCTCGACTAGCCTCCTTTGAAAATGAGTTTGAGGCACTCTTCAGTCCTCCCTGCGTCCAGGGACGCTTGAAGCAAGCCCCTTTTGGCGCAAAAAGAGGCTGATCACACTCAAGTTGGAATTGCCTGATCCTGATCGAGCGAAAAAACTGGGAGAAAAAAGGGTTTTGAGACATTGCGCCGGGCCGTCGGAATTCCCGGAGCCTGCTCAAGCCCTTTTTGGGTTAGGGTTTGGGGTGCTCGGGAAACCAACGGGTTGGGCGAGCCAATCAAACCAGCGGGGGCTGGCGTGGGCAAACCGTGCAAAAACGTGCAAAAAAGCTATTCTTCCAGTCTGTATATCTATATGGACTGGAAGAATAGCATTTTGTGGCGCAAAACCGTGCGAAACGAGCTATTCTTACAGGCCGCACATACATGTACACCCTGGAGGAATAGCATTTTGTGGCGCAAAACCGCACAAATGTCCCTTTAGGGTTTGGGGTCCTCGGCAAACCACTCTATGACACCCGAGACTGAACTTGTCCGCTGGACATGTAAGGTTGAAGAGGCTGTGCATCAAACCATTGTTCAGCAGCATGCTCTGGACCCTATCCGCCAGCCATACACTGGCTTGTCTCGTCAGTACCGAGGACGATGTCGTCCACAAAAACTGATCAAAATTCCTTTGGCCCAACCGTCCAAGGTGGCTAGACATAACGACTATCAACCACCGGCAGAGGCACTCACTATGAGAGCCAAACAGAGAGTGCGGCAGGTAAGGCGACTGCAATCGCTCTACTCACAGATGTTCACCTTCGACGGGCAGTCTCGCCCGCTCACTTTCAGTAGAATTGCGCAATTACAGCATGAATGGAATGCAATCCTTAGGGCGCCCGGATACCCTACCTCCTTCGTCACATGGGCCCTATCGTGGCCAGAGATCTTGTATCTTCCAAGAGACTTGCCAGATGTGGACTTGCTTTGTACCATACAGCAGCTGGCAAAGCATACTGCTCTAAGCATATCCGAAAACTTCGGGGTCCACCTAAACCCATGGTCCATTGTGTCACTAAACTCCGAATTCGAAGAAAAGGGATTCTCCCTATCCGCATCCACAACCCGGATGACTTTGACCCTGGCTGCACTGCACCATTTACCTAGGTGGTTCTCCTGCACCGGCCCGACTTGTTGCTCCTTCCATTCTGGAGCTGCAAACCACCGGGATTGAGATACCCGTTGGCACTTTCCCTGTGATACAACGCCGTGAAGTGTATGAAACGGACCAACTTCACCAGTCTTTTGCATCATATTGGGGCCAATACTGGCAACGTGATGCACCAGATGCTCAGACCAACCCAGAAGTGTGGGACGCATTCCTGTCACACGTTCACACGCTTCCCGCACCTGACCTTACCTCTTGCATTGATATGTTAGATCTTGCCCAATGGCGGCAAGCAATCACTGCGTTCAACGGAGCCAGTGCTAGAGGAGTTTGTGGTTGGTCTCCCCTCGAACTCAAATGCCTCCCTGATGCTGCGATCTTGGAGCTGATACCCGTATTGAACGGTTTCGTTTCTGGATGGCCTGATTGGCTTCTTGTATCACGGGTGGTATTACCTGCCAAGGAAGCAGAGGTGCGCGACGAAACATCCACCCGCCCCATTACCATTGCATCCATTCTGTGGCACTTGTGGGCATCTGTTGTTGCCCGACAAATGCTCCGAGTATGGGCCACAGCAGGCCTGCCAGGAGTCTACGGGGCAATGCCTGGCACATCAGTAGATGATGCGTGTATGCCTGTTCAACGTGCCATTGAGCGTGCCCACGGTGGAGGTCCTGCCGTGTCCGGTCTGTCCATTGACCTTCAAAAATGTTTTAACCTTTTACCACGTTACCCGGCCAAAATTCTACTTGCCAAATTAGGACTCCCGCCACTCGCCACCGATATATGGTATCATAGCCTTTGTAGACTTACTCGGGTTATACAAATCGGAGACTCCCTTTCTAGCCCCATCAGTGCCACCGCTGGAGCGCCGGAGGGATGTCCGATCTTGGTTTTAGTGATAACCGCATTTGCATGGGCAATTTCTGCCACGCTATCAACCCATAATGTCACCCCACTCACTTATTATGACGACTGGGGATGGTATACCACCAATTTCGCAAGTAATCGATCAGCCACCATTGCCACGCAAGCCTTTTGTGAATCCGCCAGGCTCAGCATAAATTATAAAAAATCGTGGGCATGGTCGACCGACCCCAGCCAGCGTCAACGGTGGCAGCAACTCTTGCGCGAAGTGTTGCCGATCCAAGCAGAAATGCCCATCCTGAACAAATCGGTTGAACTAGGAATTGTGTTTCACTACGCCAAGTCTCATGGGCTTCAGGTGATGGCAAATAGGCTTGACCATTCTGGGCTCCGATTGGATCGATTGAACGGGATCCAAACAAGCATTCCAGTAACCGCACACTTGATACAAACCACGGTGTGGCCCTTAGCTTTTTTCGGAGCCCCATTTGTGCCCATAGGTTATCGACACTTTGAGGAACTCCGCACAAAAACTGACCAGAGCCCTGCTCCGCCAGCCGGACTCGCATGCATCGCCATGGCTTGCTGTTAATGAATATGTGCACATTGCCATTTGGCGGAACCTGAAGCGGCACTTATATGGTATGCCCATCAGAGATCATGATGCTTTTTTTGCTGAACTTGCAGACCATTCAGGTGAATACAAAAAATCTTTGGACCGGTGGGTGTGGCCAAACGGTCCACCATACGTTTGGGTTGGTGTGTGCAGGCCTCGGGACATATCATCACCCACGAGAATATCAAAGTGCATTTGGTGCAGATTCCTTGGCGCCGGTTGTGCCTCTATTTGCATCGCGCGTGGATGTCGCTGGTCACTGACAACATTCAGCATCGCAAGGAATGTTCCGACCTGGCTCCAGCTTTACGTCAACAGACTGCGAAGGCACTTGCTGCCATTGAGCCGTGTCATCAGAGAACTGCAGCATTGCAGATCACTGGAGGATACAGTTCACAAGCCAGAAAATCTATCTGGCAAACGAATATATCGTCAGAATGCTTGCTATGCCACCAGGAACATTCTCTATTTGAGTGTGATCAACTGCAGGACGCCCGCATTGCACTCAATCGTGATCAGATTGATCGAGAAGATGCCAACAATATATGGCGAATCCCAGTTGCTACCCAGCAACCTGACGATCTATTATTGCTATTTGCATCCGAGCACTTGATTGAAGGCAACATCCTGCCCGACATGACTGAGCTGCTGCATTCGGCACCGCATACTCCATTTGTCTTTATTGACGGGAGCGGGTACCGCCCCACCTCAGCTCGATTGTCAGGCTGGGCCATCGTCTTGTCAACTGCTGCTCCGGACCAACATGCATCGTTGATCCGAGAATACAAACGGACCCGAGTCATTCCCTCTTGTTTTAAGATTCTTACGCTTGCACAAACTCAGGGAGATCAGACAGTTGCCCGTGCTGAACTCCAGGCGTTTGTTGTTGTGCTTGAATCAAGAACTGACTTGAAAGTTGTAACAGATTGCCAGAGCAATTTGGACTTGTGGGCCTGTACTGCGCACCATGGCGCTGCCCTCTCATATATGAACCATGCACATGAAGACTTGGTGCAGCGCCTAGCCAGGATACCCCGGACGGACGACCAGCGAGTGATCAAAATCAAATCACACGTCAACTCCATGGGAGTTACGGATGACTACCAGGCGTTTCTCCACCTTGGCAACGAAATTGTTGATGCAGCAGCCAAGCAAGCTGTACAGCAAATCCCACAGCCTGTTCAGACAGCGTCCATTGCCCTGTGTCGGAAAGAACAGGAAAGCCAGAACACCCTCCAGCAGGTCTTGCAATATGCTGCAGAGATTACTGGGATTGTGTACATGTCCTTCGGGAGACTGGCAAGTTCGGCTTTTGATGGACGTGTGACCCGTGGCAATTCCATTCCCGAGCAAAGCTGCCAGTTGATGAGCAATTCCAACCACGAAATACCCGGATCATTCGGTGTATTGGGTAGCGCCCACCGTAGTTGGCCAAGCCAGGCCGCCAGAGATTGGCCAAATGCTGTACCCCACATGTAGGCAGCCGCGAGCTCCTCGGAAATGAAAAGGGGTGGAAGAACTGCAAGAGTTGCATTTTTTCATCTCCATTTTGCGGAGCTGCCGCCTGTGATTCGGCTTCTGAAATCCTCTTAAGATAGATCCGTACAACTGCCCAAGATCCAGCAATTGGATTGCAGCCCTTCACTTGGACACAGGCCTGTAAATCTTTTGAAGGTGCGCTGCGCATTCTACAACGTAGAATCCCACAAGCATTCCTGCCCTGGGATGCACGACAGCTCAAGGTGCATACTTTGAGGATCTTTGGTGCGATGTACAGCGTTTTGCCGGGCATCAAAGTGTTTGGATGGCATCCTTGCCCTGCACCCGTGAATATGCTCGGGCTGGGCTCGCCCCCAGATATTGTTTGTTGGCTCTTTGGAGCTGATGGACGTGATTGTTTGTTGTTTTTGGTTTGATTTTTGCTGACGGTGCACCTGACACTGTCGCATGTTCTGCGCGCAAACCGGACTTGGTCCCTCCTTGCGTAAGCTGGGGGGGGGGGCCGCGAAACAAGAGTGAGGATAACAGTGTGCAGCCGCTCAGCTCAAACCTGCGCGGGGTGGCGGTGCTAATCTCCCTTTGGGGTTCGGGGGGGTTTTAACCAATTGAGCATAATTTAGCCATGGCCCGGCTGTGTTGGCCGACACCAGATCTGAATAGTCGATGGCGTGAGCTCGACCTTCAGAGTGGACTGCCCTTTGCGCTCGAGAAGCAGCTTATTGAGACTTGCCATTTTGTGCAGATGCCCTTG
The DNA here is from genome assembly GCA_963377175.1 of Effrenium voratum. Taxonomy (NCBI): domain Eukaryota; class Dinophyceae; order Suessiales; family Symbiodiniaceae; genus Effrenium; species Effrenium voratum. The sequence goes on from CAUJNA010003330.1 coordinate 26,391, forward strand.
TGCTCAACAAGTACACGTCCCCTCCTGGTGCAAGCAGACTCCTTTTCACATACGGATTGGGACCGCAGTTGCAGTATTTACATGTCACATGCCTTGCGGTATGAAGGACCTCATCTCCAGCCTTTTTGGACTGGAATCTTGGAGATCCCCCTTGATGTCAGCAATGAGCCAATTACTTGTCCCTTTCAGGCAACAATATTTGGCTTTGAGGTCAAGCATGATGACCCGCAAGCCCTCCGAGTATTCAGCACAGGCGGCCTATGCCTACGGCCTACTTTGTCAATGAACTCGTCGGGGGTTGATCTTTTCTCAGGTTTTGGAGGATGGATGTACGGCATGAAGCTTGCTTCAATGTTTGTGTCACGAACTTTGCCTGAAATCCGCTTTCACATTGAGCAAGATTTTCAGACGGCCAGAACATTCACCCGTAACATTCAAGCTCGAATTTGGGTTGAAGGCGATTTCCGCCGACTGAGCAACGAACAGTTGTCGATGGGTAACCATGTGTTTGCTGTCGATGTCGGAGACGTCAACTACATGCAGTATATCTCGGCATTCAACATTACCGTTGCTTCCGCAAGCCCACCTTGCCCAAGTTGGTCCAGCGCAGGCCATAAACGCGGCCTTGGGGAGGAAAATGCTGCCTCGATGCCCTCACTTACTAGATTCATATCCTTGGTTCAGCCCATCATTCTATTGATGGAGAACGTTGCTGGAATGCTCGGCCACCCACACTTTGAGTTTTTGATTGCATTATGGCATCAGCTTGGAATGCAACTGATCTCAAGAGAGGTTCAAACCACCGCTGGGCATATTCCGGTCAACCGGCGACGTTTGCTTTGCGTTTTCAAACGCCGAGATGTTGAGATTAATCCATCAGTATTGCGAACCCTGGAGAAGTGCCGGTTGCCAAAACCGTTCATGCCGGCAACACTTGCTTCAATGCGCTCTCTCTTTGGACCACATTTCATGTGTGAGGATTTGAGGATCACCCCAGAGGAGCTCATGCGACTTGCTGACCCCGAGCTGTTTCCTGAAAGACCATGTCCCCAGATAACGTGCTTGAATGTCGAGATGCCCGAAATCAGGACATCATCATGGCGATCATGGCCTCTTACAGATCAAGCATCCATTTTGGCTATGATTTCCTTTGCAAGAAGAAACTGCTCTCGCCGATTGTGACCACAGAGTATGGGGTCCGACTTTTGCATCCTTTTGAAATCATGTCAGTATTGGGTTTTCCTCCTGAGATCAACGGAAGGTATATCACTTTGCCTGCTGACTATGACTTCTGTTTTCGTATGCTTGGTAACTCATACATTCCGATGCAATCAGGTCTGGCATGGATCAAAGCGGACCAGTTGTGGGCCCATATCATGAATATTGAAATCACCATGCCTACAATGGAAACAATTGCGGACCGCTGGCAGGCAATCTACATGCAAGCTCGTGATTTTGTGCCCATCCTTCAACATGACTTGATGACAGTTGAACCCTTGCAAGATCAAATTGATGCCGTTTCGCCCACGGCTCCATTTCCTGCGTGGAGTGATTTCGACCTTATCTCTGGATCCCAAACCCTTCACATCAAGCTGGATCGGGAGATCACCTCGGAGAATATTGGCCGCCGCCTCAATTTGCCAGGGCCTTGCTTTCAGCTTGCATTGGACACGGTAAATGGAGCTCAAGATGACATTTTGATACTTCATGCAGAAGGGATTCTGACTTTTGCCAGAGCACAACTTCCACCAACCCTGGCTCAGTGGCGTGCGCTCCTCAGTCAACGGTTAGAACATGAGACTTCTGCAGACGATTTTGAGCTGTGCAGTATCTTTGGTACCATGCTGCTTTTTCCACTTGATGTGATTCCAAATTGTGTTCTTCTTGTTGCTCACAATGCCACAGCGACTTCAAAGCACAACTGGCAGATTTCCACGAAAGACCATGCGATTGCGATTCATTCAAAACCTGATCTTGAAGATGCCGACACCCAATGCCTGGCCCTTACACGCTTTGCAGCTCTTTGTGCTTGCGTTGGATGGGAGATTGATCAGACAAATTCGATCTGCCACAATGACCTTGGCCCTGCTTTGAGTCTTGTACCAACCAGAAATCGCACTCCTCTCGACTTTGGCGAATTCAAGAACCTGACCCTCGTCTGGATTGCAGGCGCGATACTCGCACCCAGAATGGTTAGCCATGACAGATTTGACATGAGCATTAACATCCTCGGTGTTGACGGGTGGATTGCAGCAGATCCCTCTGCCTTAGATCAAGTGTCGCGAAGCCTGGACATTCACTGCCCAAACGACTTCATCCAGATTACGACTCATATGAAGGACAGCTGCAACCGGTCCATGCGGCTAGTGTTGGCTGCCCCCAACCCACAGCCAGACCATGAGTTGGCCCATGCAGCTTGGATTACGTACAAACCAATTTGCACAGATGTCACCCAAGGGCTTGGCCTGGTCTTGCCAGATCAATTGTTCAAAACCAATCCTGGTGATGAACTCCGTGTTAGCTTGCCTGAGAAGGATGCCTTGCAATGCATTTCCCATCTTGACCATGGTGGAGTGATAGAACTCATGCGACAGCTTGGCCTTGAGTTGCAGACTCTTTTTGCCGGCAATGATTGCTTCCTGAAAATTCGGCAGATGCAGAAGACAGACTTTTCGACGCAGGATTTGTTTACCGCCTGCCTTACTCAGGCCTACTGCTATCAGGCCGGACGGCTCTGGAACTCCATTGGCATTGGATCCCCCCTCCCGGTCACCATCCATTCCCCTTTGGGGTTCGCATTGAATCGGTGTTTCCAGACTGCATCCCTGTTGGTGATGTCCATCGCATTTGGGCAATGGCATGCCACTGGACGGGTAACACTGCATCCGCAAGGTACGTGTCCTTGGGCAAATCAGTCATGCCCCATGTCAAACTGGAGCACCTGAATTGCCGTGGCAGAGTGAAACTGCACATGCAGTATCCGACAAGTGGAGGCGGGAAGTCAAACCCCAAAGCCACTCGCAATTCAGCCGATCAGAACCATGCCTCAGCAGGTGAGCACCGACAGGCACGACCCTCTGCCATTGTTGTGGATGCTTCAACTCTCTGCCTTGAACCTAACTGCTTTACTGATGGCCATGACAATTTCATTCCGGTTATCACGACCATTGGGCCAAAGCGGACTGGTGTGGCGTTGCTGTCAGGAAGTCAGGCCCAGTACTGGCTTCAGGGTCAGACCGAGCTGTCTGCGGACCCACTAGCTGTGTTAGTGCCTATTCAGGACAGCAATGAGACAGATCGAGCGGCTGTTACCCTAGCAGTACCAGTCCGAAATAGCATGAGCCATCCACTCCTTATGTCCGTTCGCATGTATCAGCTTGGAAATGTTGCTGCCGTTTTTGCTCCATCGTGCAGAGGTGACATCCAATCAGATGAAGATATCCAGTTTAGCATACAGGTCTTCAAAGACGAATTTGCCGAGTCAATCTGGTTGAAATTGATTGAGCATCCAATTCGTGAAGTTCGGCGTATCCTTGAGAAGCTTGGATGTGAGGCCCCATTCACACGTGTGTGGGCACGAGCTTTCAGTGCTAATGGCAAGAGGGTGCCTCCTGCAGACTCTGATGTTTTCTCATTTCAGGTCACAGCCCAACTCCAATATGAGAATGCTATGCTCTATCTGTCAGGTGCATTGGGAGTCTACACCACATCCAGGGAGCAGAACGGACGCCCACGGGAAGGCTACCGCATCGTGTGGTCGCCTAGAACCAAGACAGAGCTCTTGGCAACAGCCCGTGATTTGCCCACCCATGGGCTGGTGCGCAATAAGACTGGATGGGGAGTGCGGGTCAAGACCCTCAACTTCGACAAGGTTTTCCCGGTCGTCAACCCTGGTAAGGCCATCCCCACCGAATTTCCATCCAAGTTTGTGTACAAACTATCACCGCTTCCGGCCGGCATCAAGGCAGAGGCGCTCACGGCTTGGGCTGCCAAACTTCAGTGGGAAATCCGTGTCAAGAAATTCATTGGATCAGCCGATGCGATAGTTGCATCCATTCAGGAACCACCCAAGCAAGTATTGATGCTCAATGGACAGCCAGTGCTTGCTATGATCATGCCGACAAGGGAGGTCGAGAAGGACATCTTGCAGGACGCAGACCCTTGGGCCAAAGCCAAATTCCCGTCCATCGCCATCAGAGCTGCCCCACCTCAGACCTCTTCCGGTCCTGGAGGCCCTGGGCCTGTGGAAAAGCAGCTCGCTGAGCACCGTGCCGAGCTCGATGCCTTGAAGCAATCAATCGGTCGCGTTGAGCAAGGTCAACAAGAGTTCAAGGAACATGTAATCCAATTCGTCAAGGAATCAGCGGACAAGCAGGAAGCCAAAACGCAGTCGTGCTTCTTGGAACTCAAGGAGCTGCTCCTTGCCAATAATAAAGAGCGTAAGACAGACGGCCGGCCACCCAAAAAGGCCAAGCCAAATACCGCCTCCCAGATCAGTGATGATGAACTGATGGGGTGACACCCACATCGGCAGTGGCCTTGGCTCATGATGCTCTTTGCACCTGCATGTGAACATGGCATTTGCCGCCGGCTACTTGTATCCTCATTGTGCGAGGGAATCAAAGTGGAGCATTGGCCAAACGCATTGCCTGGGGTCATACAGCCACTGTGCTACCACAGCAATATCTTGTACTCTTGCATCGCTGAAAGTGTGTCGGATATCCGAGCTATTGCTGTGCGTGCTGACCTGGTGCTAATAAGCACTAGTCAGCCCAATCAACTAATCTGTTTGGGGGAAAAAGAATACTGTCCTGCCAAGTGTCGCCCATGCGGATGTCGAATGATTGATTGGACTGAGCATGCGTTGAACTGTTCTCATGATAGCACACCAGCATGGCCCTTGGCGTATCTTGGTGTCCGAGTTGGGGAAGCCCTTAACCCAGGACCTCGCCTCCAGCAGCCTGACATTGTAAAAATTGCTGTAGTAAATCCCACTTCTGTGCATAATAAATCAGATATGATTGCCAAGTGTGGTGATATTGTTTTCTTGTCCGAAACTGCGGCTACTTCCAAACTGCAGGATATCGAGACTTCGAGTTTTCACAAGATTGGATACAATACCATCTGGGGTTCCCCAGTTGCATCCATGCATGAGGTGACTCACGACCATTCTCTGAGAGGGGTTGCTGGTGGGGTTGCCTGTGCGTCTCTTTTACCACTTCGGGAAACCCGTGACCTTTTTCCGGGCCCTTGGAAAAGCACCACCCGTATTTTGGAAGGTTATGTCCGCCTCCAGACATTCGACTTGCGTGTATTTGTGCTCTATGGTTTCCCAGATGGGAGCACTCAATCGACAAGTTATAATCACACTGCAACAAACTATTTACTCGAAATGTGCATCCAACGTATGCAGCTCAACAACGCACCCACCCTTATAGGCGGTGACATCAACAGACTAGTCCAAAAATTGCCAGCCTGGAAATCCTTGACTAGCCAGGGCTTCACAGAAGTGCACGAACTGTGGACTCGCCGCCATGGTTTCTCATTGCCTGCCACATGTACCTCACCCCAAGGTACCGGACCTGGATCTCGCCACGATACGATCTTGATCGACCCCCGCTTGCATGCATCGCTGCAAGATGTACGGGTCCTACTTGATCGTGAATTCCATAGGCATAGACCACTGCAACTTGACTTTGCTTTCCCACGTCAACAAGTCACGAGCCTGCGCTGGAAGCTACCACGCAGTTATGCCGAAATGCAGCCCGACCATACTGCAGTAGCTCACCATTATGATCACCTCCAGGCATCTGCCGAGGACCCTGATGCTTGTGACCTGACTAACTGGGCCAGGCGGGTTGAGAAAGCAGTTGATCTCACTCTGCGGGATCAACACCGTGAGGACTCCGCTGCCATGCCTCACAATGGGTTGCCTAAGCGCTGCAGAGGTCGATGTCAACCTCAGAAGCTCATCAAAGTGCCTGTGAGTAAACCATCCCCACCAGCAAGACACAATGAGTATCAGCCACCGAGTGAGGCCTTTGCTATGAAATCTAAGCAACGTGTTCGGCAGGCAAGACGAGTCCAGTCTCTGTACAGCCAGCTTGCAGACAGTGCCGGTAATCCTAAACCCATTGCAGCTGACAGGAATCGCACTCTGCTGCAAGAGTGGAATGCCATCCTCAGGTCAACTGGCTATGGGGTTGCCTTCGTTGATTGGATCCTTGCCTGGCCAGAAATCGCCTATCTACCACGCAATGTGCCAACACCAGATGTCCTGTATGATATCCTTCAAATTGTCCAGTATGATGCCAATAAGACTGTCAGTGATGAACTCAAGACGCGAAAAGCGGCACTCCGCTACTCACAATTTTTGGATGAGACAAAGGCATACTGCAGTAAGCACTTTAAAAAGATTCGGGAAAAACCTAAACCACCTGTTCGATGCTTGACTAGGGATATTCCCCTTACAGTGACTCGACTTCGTATCAGGGAGAAAGGCTTCCTCCTCTTCCGCCTGGTTGATCCCTCCCAATTTGACCCGAGCCTTACAACCTATCTAGGTAGTACTCCGGTTGCCGTTGAGTGTAACAGTGGCACAATTTTGCGAGTTGAGCTTCCGCTCAATCACAACTACTGTAGTAATGACAATCTTTCACAGCACCGTGAAGTGTATACCACCGAAGGGCTTCACACAGCCTTTGCAAGCTACTGGAGTCAGTACTGGCAGCGTGACAGTGAGGCTGAGCAGTTCACAGATGAGCCATGGGCCCCTTTCCTCAATCTGGTTGAGCATCTACAGCCGCCTGACATTCAGGAGGTTGTAGACATGAACTCCCTCACTGAATGGAAGAATGCTATATCAGCCCTAAAACCGACCACAGCCAGGGGGGTGTGCGGTTGGTCATCACAGGAGCTCAAGCAGTTGCCAGATAATGCAATTTCTGACCTCATTGAAATTTTGAATAGTTTCACTGATGGGTGGCCCTCGTGGATGCTCGTATCCAAGGTTGTGTTGCTGTCCAAGGAGAATGTGACTTGTAGCGAATCAGATACCCGTCCCATTACTATTGCAGCACTACTGTGGCGACTTTGGGGTGCAGTGCTCGCTAGACAGGCCCTCCGGCACTGGGCAGCCATTGGACTGCCAGGAGTGTACGGCGCAATGCCAGGCATTTCTGTTGAAGATGCCTGCATGGATCTCCAGATCCAAATTGAAAGATCCCACGCACACGGAACACCTGTTTCAGGCATGGCATTGGATTTGCAGAAATGTTTTAACTCCTTGCCTCGCAGACCTGCCTTGCACCTGATGAAGTTGCTAAAGATCCCACCAAATGCATTGCAGGTTTGGTACAACAGTCTTGTTCGAGTCACCCGTGTGCTGCACATTAACGACTCACTCACACAACCAATCACTTCGACAACTGGTGTGCCCGAGGGTTGCCCGGTGGCAGTATTGGTTATGACTGTTTTCGCGTGGGCAGCCGCCGCTACGCTGCAAGCCAATCATGTACAGCCGATCGCGTATTATGATGATTGGAGCTGGCACACATCAGATTTCCGACACCATGTGGCTGCATTGAACTCTATGATCTCCTTTTGTAACTCGGCTCGACTCACCGGGCTTGGGCCTCTGATCCACGAGAACGACAGAGATGGACTCTTTTGTTGAAGGAACAATTACCTCTTGAAACTGCCATTCCAGTTGTTCATGAAGCTGTAGAGCTAGGCATTGTTTTTCACTACGCAAAGACCCATGGCCTGCAGATCATGTCAAAAAGACTCTCTGCCGCCTCCGCTCGCCTCGATAGGATGAATGCCATTTTCACGTCAACCCAGGTGACAGCCTACCTTATCCAGACCGCTGTATGGGCACTGGCTTTTTTCGGTAGTGCATTTTTATCCATTGGCCTTCAGCACTTTGAAACCCTCCGGACCAAGGTTACCCGCATTTTGCTCCACCAACCCAAATCCCACGCATCGCCGTGGCTTGCTTGCAACACCCTCACCACTAATATGTTGGACCCTGAAGAACACGTTCACAATCAGATATGGAGGAACCTGAAAAGGTACCTTTACCGAATCTCGCGTGATGCCCAACTTGTCCTTTTCAGTGAAATCGCCGCGCACTCAGGTAAATACGAATCAATACATGGCCCTATTGGTGTTCTAAAGCGCTCCGCTACCCGATTGGGGTGGGACTTTTACCCAAATGGTACCATTGTAACTACTGACCTCGTAAAACTTGATGTGTATGAAATTCCATGGAAGCGACTCAAATATCATCTCCACCTTGAGTGGATGAAGATTGTCACTGATAACATCTCACATCGTAAAGAATGCCAGGGCCTAGCCCCCATTTCCCGTGCTCACACAGCAAAGGCACTTGCGCTTGTGCCAATCGACTTGCAGAGAACAGCTGCCCTCCAGATCACTGGAGGGTACAGCTCCCAGGCAAGGCGCAGCCTCTGGCAGCCCGATACCCCAAGTGAATGCCCACTTTGTGGGGGTACTGCATCCTTTCGTCACTCACTCTTCACCTGCACCAAGATGGCAGAAGAGTATCTATCTCTTAACCGGGATGGAATCGACTATGATGATGCGAATAGCATTTGGCGGATTCCAGTGGCCATTCGTCACCCCGATGAGGCTGCGTATCTTTTCACCTCAGAACAAATCTCGGAAGGGGCCCCTCCAGCTTCCCAAGTTGCATACCTCCGAAATTTAACTGAACCACCCACCATTTTCGTTGATGGTAGCGGCATGCATCAAACATCCCAGGCAGCCCGACTATCCAGCTGGGCGATTGTGCTATGTACTGCGCGTGACGACCAAATTGATAACTATATGCATAGCTTTCGCACAAGTAAGATAATCCCTCCATGCTTCAGGGTGATTGCCCTGGCCCAAACCAGGGGCGAACAAGCAGTGGCAAGAGCCGAGCTACAGGCTATGGTCATCGCACTTGAAATGCGCCCTGATGCCACTATTGTGACTGATTGTCAAAGTAACATTGACTTGTGGATCAGCACGGCTAATGGTCTCGGCACTGTTTCCCTTTCCACCAAAGCCAATGCCGATCTAATCGCCCGCTTGGCACAGATCCCTCGCCCACCGATGCAGCGCGTGTGCAAAGTTAAGTCCCATACTAATTGGTACGGGGCCACAAACCCCCGGGTTGCATTTCACCACTTGGGAAATGACATTGCCGACACGGCGGCCAAACAAGCACTTGCACAAATTGACTCTCAGATAAGAACGGCATCAGATGCAATTTTCAAAGATGAGAAATATGATAATCAGCAACTCACATCGGTGCTCACCTATTGTGCTAGAACCACTGTTCTCTACCTCCAAAAAATTGACGAACAACAAAAAGAACTTGCCATAAACGAATCCAAACCCGCAAAACTTCAGAAGATTTTGCTCTGGCAACCTGTTGCCCTCGCCATCCCCATCCCTGCCTTTTGCACAGAACTTGTAGAAGCCTACATGTGGGGATCTGCGTTTGCTAGATCCATTGAGAAATGGTTGGCACTCCTTCAGTGGCCAGTTGTAGCTACTCCTGATGACCCAGGCATCTCCTGGCTTGAACTCCTCGTGAATTGGCTCCTAGTGTCCGGGATGGAAATCCCACGTGTGTTGAGGCCTACCATTCCCGGAGCCAGTGGCTTGCCCAAAGATGCCTATTCAATACGTACCTCGCAGCAAGATCCAGTGGCACTTTTGCAGCCATTCTCGTGGACGCAAACCACCAAATCCTTCGAGGGGGCTCTTCGTGTTCTCCAAAGGAGGATACCCACAAATTTTCTGCCGTGGCAGTACAAGCAGAACGTCACATCTTTGACCATTTTTGGTGCCCGACAGAAGACATCAGGAATCGGCCGGCGCCCAATTCTACCTCGTCAAGAAGACACCATACAGCTGTTACTAAAAGGTCATAACCAAGGGAGTAACTTTACACTTCCGAGGGACTTTAACCTAAAAACAGCGCTGACTGCCATTGTCATGTGCCCATGTCTCAGGAGGAGATAGCAGAACCCCAGTATGAAAGATTCTACAGATGGCGGAAGTATCAAGACCTGCGCAAGGGCCAGGCTCGCCAGTGGCATTAGACCACGTCCTGATTGCTTTCGTGCCATTATTTTGCTTGTATGCCGGTTTGGACACACCATACTTTCCATCACCCCTGGCAGCCTCGACACCCACATTCACCGTATTGGGGCAGCTGTATGCCTATCAGGTATATCCCCGTACCTGCCCAAATCACCCTAGACTTGGTAGTCAGGCCTAGCTTGATTGGCAGGTTTACTGGGGTTCTCAACCCCAACCTTGGATTACCTCGATGAACAAAATGCAACCGCCATTTCTCTTTGACCTTTGTGTGGTATCACAGTTGTCGCATTAGGGACTCAGTGTGTCGGTTTCCTTGGTTTCCTTGGTGTGATATCCTATGCCGCCCTTTGCACCTTTTCTGGAACCGACAATCCTGGCGGCTCCTTTTGTACAGGGGGGAGGGTGCGGCCCTATGTCAGTGGTGCACACCTACACCCACAACCGACTTACCACTTGGATCTTGCCTTGAACTGGTAAGACAGGCCGGTAAGCACACAGATAATGACTCAAACTGGCAAAAGTGCTACAGGCTCTCTTTTATGGACTCAGCTTGGAGTGTGCCGGAGGTGGAACTTTTGGTTTCCACTGCCTCACATTGCATACCTACAGAATGCAATTTCAGATCCTGATCGGTGCAAGGGGAACCCTCCCTGTACCCCTTCAGGGCTGCATCCCTGCTTCTACCCAACTTGTATGTGCCAACACATGTGCTGGGAGGTCTCACTCCCTGGGAGTTGCTTTTTGGGGTTTGTCTTTTTCTGTTTCCCGCCATGCACAAGTCATGGCGGATGGCGCTTCGACAGTACATGAACAGGTTCTCTCTTGCATTTATGCCGGGAGAGGGCCAATCAAATAAGGGGAAAGAAAGAAAAAAGACAACAGTGTGCAGCATTGGATGACATCTTGCTCTTGCTTAGGCCTTGCTGGTTCTCTCCTCCTATGTTGCTCCTGGCGTTTCGCCTTTTGGTTTCCGCAGTCACACTGGCCGCGAAGTCAACTCGCACGATGTTACGCGTTATACGCAGGAGCTCGAGCGGTCATCCGGCAGAGGGGCGGCCTTGTTGCAAAACAGGGCGACCCGCCGGCCCTTGCATCTGTCGATGTTATCCATGCTGCTTGCCTTGTTGCTACCTGCTCTCATGAATTCCTTCCGACTGATATGCGTAGCGGGGCTCGCCCCGAATGGCTCCTAGGGCCTGCTGCGCAACGCAGTTGTGTCTGGAGTGCGCACCTGGCATTCGCTGCTGGCTCCCCTCTCCACGTCATTGCGCCACGCCAGCCGCATTACGCTTACCGGGGCGACACGCCTGCCACGTCTGGCGCACTCGTTGCTGTCCTTCTTGAGCATAGCCATGAGCACCGACTACTACAGCATTACCGGCATGGTGCCTCCAACATTACACTTGAGGCCCGGGTCTGTGAGTGTGGATCCGTGCACATTTATGTACTTGCCACTCAAGTCATACAACACGGTGATCCTCTTGTGTGTACACAGTGTCCCTGGCTGTGGACTGCTCTCGTTGCTCATTTCGATGGTAGCTGTCACCGCTCTGAGAGTACCGGCGGCTGGGGTCATCGTGAGGAAATTCGCTGGTGATGAATTCCAAGTGCTTGAACAGACTGCGTATCCGCTCGCTGACTGTCCTGATTCCTACCACGCTGAGGGTTTTGCTAGCGCTTACGCTGTTCATGCGCTTGCTCGACACTTCCCCTCACACTCCGACGTGCAGGAGTGTGTCATCATCGGTGACAATTCGTCAATTTTAAACTATTGGCGTCGCACTGCCCGCGTAAGACGATCGGACCTAGTCACTGTGCTGCAACAGGCGCAGCTGCTCGCTGCTGAACTCCCACGCATCTCCTGGCGATACGTCCCACGCGAGGCCAACAAAGAGGCTAGCCTTGTCGGCTCAAGACCTCCACGTGGTGGGGCTAGGGGTTGATGGGAGTTCGACAGCTGACTTGGCCGTTTTGGTAACAACTTGACTTGATCCGACTTGCGATTTCGTACCAATTTTGCTTTGAACTTCTCCCGGGAACTGGTTGGGGCATCATGCCAGTTTTCAGAGATGAGGACTTCGAGAGCAACTCTTGTATTCAATGTGCGGCCGGGCTTCCAGTATTTTCTTGCTATGCCAGCATTCGTGCTTTGGTGGAAGATCAGGAATGCATGCTTTTTAGCCTTGGCCATTCCAGCGTGCAAGATGGGGCCTTCAAGTGCCCACACTATTGCGATACAGGCCCAGCTGACCTTCAGATGACATTGCCGCTACCAGACCCTGGTTCGGTACTTGCAGGACAGAATCTGTGTGCTTATGCGATTAAGTTTGCTTGGGAACGCGATGTCGATGTTTTCCTCCGGAACGTTTTGGTTCAGCAGACGGTCACAGGCCCCAAAGCGGTATGCGGAGACTACACACTCGTATGTCCGATTGGCCAGAGTCGCAGAACACCACTTCTTTTCGGCGAGATTTTTGCTGGGGGTTTCAGTGGATGGTCCAGGGGAGTGGATTTCTTGGCTGGATTTGGCCTACCGGGAAGAGTTTGCTTTGCTTTGGACTGGAACAGTAATGCACTGAATGCTCGAGATCAGGTACACGCGGCATGCCATGTGGAAGAGGGGATGCCACCGATCCATTCAAATTTGCGTCAGAACATTTCTTGCAAGGCAGATGTGGCTTTTTCAGATGCTTTTACTTGGATGAGCATGCAGGGTGTCGGTTGCTGGCTTTGTTCTCCGCCTTGTCCGCCTTTTTGCAACAACAAAACTCGGGGCTCGAAAGGTTGGGAACACAGAGATGCAGTTGCATTCCAGTGGTTGATCGGCCAGATGAAGATTTTCCGTCCTTGGATTGTATGCTTTGAGAATGTGCCTGGTTTGGTTCAAGAGCGCACATACATGTCAGGCCTTCGTGACAGATTGCAGTGGGCTCATTACCAAATTTTGACTCATGAGGTTGTTAGTTTGGGTGGCTACTCCACTGTTGACAGGCCGAGAGTATTGATCATCGCAGTGCGCATGGAAGGACCCACTATTCTTGAACCTAGGGTCAGCAGACCGGTCCTGGCTAAGGTTGGTATGGAGGGTGACGACGTTTACTGCACTTCACTCCCGCGGGATTATTTGCATATGCATTTGCTTTCCAATGAAGTTGCATCGTTGTACTTGACGAGGAACCTCTTGCCACAGGTCGCTCAAAGTGACCCATCTCTTTTCCTGCCTGCAAACATCAAGCGCTATCGCATCATCCAGCCCTCAGAACGTTTGCCAAGCTCCGTGCTTATGGCATCGTATGGAAGTCAGCATGAGTTGGACCATGGCACATTGGCTCTTGGAGGTATCTTTGGCAAACTTCTGGCATCGAGCGAGTCCCCTTCTGGACTTAGGTTTGTGTCGGCCGCTGAGGCCATCCTGTGCTCAGGTGTTACCATGAGGGTATTTATCCCTGATGACGCGCGGGTGGCCTGGAGGATCATTGGGAATTGCATTGCAGAGCTACACGCAATTGCAGCAGTGCAGATGCTTTTGACTTCGTTTGAAATGTGGCCTTCATGGATGTCGCATCGGTCAGTTTGGACCGCACACAAGGATTGTCGATTCAGAGCCAGCACTTGCAAACTGACTAAGGTCGTGGGCGGATGGATCTTGCATAAACCATCAGTTGACCATGCAGACAGAGTGTGTAACCATCTTGAGCAGGTCGTGGTACTGAAGGGTGATCAATCGGTCTTCCTCTTTGACGCCTTTGCACCGTCCCCGTGGGGCAGAGTGATATCCAGCGGTATCAGCCAAGAGCTCAATCAGTTTCAGCTGTGTGATAATGCGACCTTCAGGTCATTTGCAGGAGAGACAGGCATTTCCTTCCAGATATTTTGCGGTGGTCAATTTCACTGTTTTGCCCTGAGCAATGCTATTCAGGATGTTTCGCAGGCGATTCTTGCGCAGACCTCAGTACCAGAAGCATCAATCCGGGAATCAGGGCAATCCTCGCACGGCCAGTTGGCTAGCCTTGGAAACTTGGAATGGACCACCAGGCAGGTCACCATTTGGAGCGATGACCGTCAGGTGATGGTGGTTCAGGCCCCCGAGCATCTCAGTGCGGACACCTTCGCGAGGGCTTTGGGTATTTTTCTTGGTGAAATTGGTATTGTGTGTGATGTCCAATCAGAAGCAATCACGGGTGACAGGATTCGCGACTTGGCCAGGCCCTACTTTACTTTGGTGAGCCGGCCTGATGTTGGACATGACCTCGCATTAGGTTCCACAGACCCCAACCATCTTGATGAGGTTTCGCCCACGATTCTCTTCACTGCTTGGCTCAACATATTTGTTGGGTTGCCAGATGGTACCACCAGGTGTTTGCGTCTTCCGACCACTGCAACCGTGACTGACGTCTTGGACAGGCTGGGCGATATCATTCAGGAAGCACATGATGAAGCTTTGCTTCTTTTTGGGCCTCGCAGCTTGGAAACGGGGAGTCTCGTTGATCATGGAGTCACTGAAGGGGCCACGCTTCGCCTTTTCTTTCGTACAGCTGGGGGTGGCAAGGACATCAAGCCAGGCACAGATTTGCGTTGCTTGGGAAGGGCTATTGGACTCTTGGTTGGCCGGGGTGCTGATGCAAACGTTGCTCAGGGGAGAATCAAGGAGCTTAAGGGCATGGTTCCTCCGGACGATTTTCTTTCGCTTACCATGCAGAATCCTGATAGTACGGCTCTTGCTGCGTTGCTCAAACTGGGTGATGAACACAAGGTTGATCTCAGATCTCTGCTGCCGGCCATGTCCAAGGTACCCAATGGTGCACCTAGGAGTCACATGCAGAAAAAGGCTTTCGCCGAATTGGATGTTGCAAATCTCTCGTTTCCGGATGGAATTTTCTGTAATGCAGATGGTAGTCATGCCGTGGTTCATCGCACGTGGGCCCTCACGTCCTCCGGCCTTTTCTTGGTGGTCCCCAAAGAGCTCAATGCAGTGTTGGAAAGGCGTCAATGTATCATGCCGGATGAGCACAGCTTTCTTACATGCAAGCAGCTTGGCGTTGAAACACCGTTCTCGGAGGAAGAGGTGGTTTTCCCTGTCAGCGACGGTGAACATCGTGCTTTGGCAAGGCTCTGGCTAGTCCATTTGGGTGAATCGAAAGTGACTTTGCGTTTGCATAAGGGCGCGCAGGTTCAAACTCCAGATGATGTGGTTTTTGGAATCACTGTTTATCGAGATGAATGGAGTGAGGATCAGTGGACAATGTTGACTCAATCACCCGTCAAGGAGGTCATGCGCCACATTCCCGGGCAATCGGTCAAAGATGTCTGGGGGCGATCTTGGAGGCGAGAGTCCAAACCTTCTGGACCGTCTGGCGCTGATGAGTTCAATTTCTTTTGCAGAGTCAACGAGAAGGAATCCAGCGCCTTTCTATCGCTCAGCGGGCTTACCGCCTCAGTGCTTTATGTCTCTCCCAAACCTTTGCGTAAAGGTGACCGGCTCCCCAAGGTTTTTGATGGCCTTCGCATTTTCTGGGGTGGCAAGGATCGTTCGCAGGTACTTTCATTGGCATTGGAGTACAAGCACCAAGGCATTGTCCGAAATCGGAAATCTTTTGGCTTGCGGGTGAGCGAAGACGTATTTGAGGAGATCTGGAAGAAACGCCGTCCGGATGATCCTATGCCTCCTTCATTCGTGGTTTCGTACAAATGGCGGCTGTCTGGTATTCCTGAGAGTGCGGACAGCATTGCGGTTACATCGTGGCTGCACAAGATTGGATGGAAGGCCAAGGCCTTGAAGAGGTTGAGAAACTCCGTTTGGTTGATTGGGAGTGATGCTGAGTACAAGGAGATGTCCTCCACATTCAATGACCTTCCGGTTTTGATCGAGCCAGTCCGCCAGACACAGCCGGAGCATCAGATCATCGTTGCAGGAGCGTGGAAGACACCTTCTTTGGCATCGTCGACAGTCAGCGAGGATCCCCTCCAGAAGGCCGACCCCTGGGCCAAATGGGGCACATCTGCGCAAGGTACACCGGCCCCTCGTTCGGCACAGGCCCCGACTGCCAATGCTCTGCAGCAACAGGATACCAAAATTGACAAGATGCAGAAACAGCTCAACGCATTGGAAAACAAGCTTTCGACTCATGTCGATCAGACAGCAGCTGAGGTGAAGCAGATTAGGAGTGACCTGAAACAGAGTCACGCTAGTTTCCATGATACACTGGAGTCGGCCATGCGACATCAGGCGGATCGTTTGATGCAATCTATGGAAACCCTCTTTCGGACACATACTGCCTCGTCTGCGGAAATCACTGAGCAGCAGGGGAAGAGGGTCAAGGTTGGCCACCGGGGAGATGACATGGAGGACGATGATTGATCTTTTCGATAATATGGGGGTGTCGTGCCTTGTGCATCGCTATCGGTGGATGGTATCGCAGCATGGTATTTCCTTGTCTGAGGCAGTCTGGATGGATTTGCTGTCTCCTTTTCATTGTGTGTGCTGTGACTAAGGCAGTGTCCACCAATTTGCATCGTGCGATTGCAGCATTGCATGGGGCTGAGGCCACCATTTTCAAATTGGAGAAGCATCGCACCCTGGTCCCCATAGCCAGGACAGTGGAGTAATCTTCGGCGCCGTAAATTGCACTCGCCTGAAACTTTACTCTGAGGAGGTGCTGGAGCTTCCGGAAGGGTTTTGGGGGCTCACTGAAACTTCCAGCACGCAGCAAGAGATCCTCAGTGCGAATAAATTTTTCAGTGCCCAAAAAATGCAGTACATTCCCAGCAAGGCTTGCATGCCTAGACTGCGGAACGCTGCCAACCTGGCTCACAAACCGACATATTCTGGCACGGCATGGATTTCCCCTTGCGGTTCTAGGAGGGACCGTAGACCATTGCCGACGGATGTGTACGACACGGCCAGGTTGCTGTCTGTCATCACTCAGCTAGGCCGCCTTGAAATCTGTGTCGTGGTGATATACCTTCCACCCTGTCGGGTTGGTGACAGGCAGAGAGAACAAGAAAGGCGTGCGATGCGTGAAACCTTGTCTGCACGGGCTGTCGATCTTGCCATGACTTGGAGGGGTCCGGCCATCATTATGGGTGACTTTAATTCTGAGGTTGGTGATATCGATGCATTTAGTCCTCTCCATGCCCTGGGTTGGGCTGAGATGGGAGAAGTTGCCAAATCCAAATTTGGGATCACCCTGGGGTCCACATATCAGGAAACCACCAGGCATGACATGATGCTCTTGTGTCCGGTGATGGCCGACGCCCTCACTTCTGCTGGGACAGTGCGTAATTATGCTTTTCCGCAGCACCACCCTCTGTTCGGTGTCTTTGACTTGGAGCGTTCCTGCCGCCGTGCCACAGATTGGAAACTCCCGAGATTACTGGATGCAGAACAGAGAGCATTTCTCAAACAAAATTCGGCTTGGGAGCACGCGCCTGTGGTCCTCTCGACGAGCGGTCATGACGTGGAGTCATTCTGTCGGTCTTCTAATTATCGTTGTGACCCCTTCCAGGCTATCAGTCGTCTGGTTGAGAGATCATGGAAAAAGTCCCTGGAGGATTCCCAGCCATCGCTGAGACTCAGGCCTTCCCAGGTTGGTCGGTGTCGGCATCCATTGCTCAAAGTGTTACAACCATTCAAGGCCGTGAAACCCGGCAGGGTTGCAGATTACTGCACTGAGAGTGAAGCACAGTCAGTACACGCAAAACAGGTTGTGCGACAATGCCGTCGGCTCCAAGCCTTGAGTAGGTGTCTTGCCAAGCATTCGCAGGGGGTTCCATCTCAGAACCTGAGTGATCAGATCACGGCCATTCAGAGGCAGATCATTGATGCCAAAGGCTTTGGGACTTCGTACGCCCAGTGGTCATCCACAAATTCCTTGCCGCTTTTAGGAGGTGCAATCTTCGATCTAGAGGCTGTCAACAAGCATTTTGCCCAGGTTGACGTATTTGCTAAACAAGCCACGGGCAGGTTCAATAAGGATAGGCATGAGGCATGGAAAGGCCGCTTGCGTCAATCTTTTAAGGACCAGGGAGGGAAAGTGGCATTCCAGTGCATGCAGACGGGATTCACTCCCGAGGTCTCGCAAGTCACTCTGCGTGAACCCCTTGAGGTAGTGCATGTGCGCAAGCATAAAAAGGGTCCTAGGATTGTGAGGTTGGTCAAGGAGGTCCATCTGCCAGCCCGTATCTTGGTGGGTGACGAATACATCACCCTCGAGGAAGATTGCCGGACTCTCCGACTGCCCCCTGGGAAGCCTTGTGAGAAAGGTTCAGTGCGCCTGGAACGATGGCTTACTAATCCCAGAGACATCCATACAGAATTCTTCGCCTTTTGGGACCAGTTCTGGAACCCGAGTGCAGGTGACGCTTTCGTTTTGCCTGATGGTGATTCGTTTGCACATGACGTAGAGCCTCCTGAAAGGATGAACACTTTCTTCCCCACTAACCTTGCTTGTCGTTTGACTGTTCATGTTAAAGGTTTGACTATGAACAGGCAAACACACTTGGGCTTTGAATGTTTTTACATGCCGCACACATTTGGCTTAGGGAGGGATGGTGGGTTCTTGTCAAATTTGACAAGAGGATTTGAGAATTTTTTGGCGCGGCCCATGGGCGCTTGCTCTTCTCGCTTTCGCCGCGCCCGTCAACAAGCATTACGAAATTGGTGCAGACTTGTGCACAATATATTGTATTTACGAACTCTGCAGGAACGTTTCCATCTTAGTGGACTGGTGCTGCAGCGCTTCGGTCGTCCCTTGCTGGACCGATTGTCTCGTGTTTGGTTACGCACTCTGTTGTGAAGGGGGGTGCACGGAACAGAGTTTGGAATGGCTTTCGAACCTGGTATTGGACGGGATGAGTTTCAGGCATCAGCTGAGACACTGCATGGAGCTTGGCAATCTCTTGAAAAACAGCAGTTTGACATGCCGTGGGAACGCGAAGGTTGGAGCGCTGTTTTCTCAGACAATGTTTCGGGCACTTCTTTGCCTTCTCAGTTTTTTCCGCGGCAAGCGCTTCCCCCTGTAGAAGATAACGATTCCGGCGAGACCGAGGTCCCACGCGCTGCAAAACAGGCCAGACGGTCTTTCACTCAGGTGGTAAAGGTTCGTGACGACCTGTCTTGGTTGGAAGAGCGTGAGGCTAAGTGGCAGACAGCTTTCAGACGATGGCAACGTTTGGTTTCCTCTTGGCCGACCTGCATAGGGGCCGCCGAGGCCTTGCAGAATTGCCAAAGCCTGACAGAGCAGTACGAGGTGTTGGGGGACTACCTCAAGGGTAAATCGCCTGCCACCTTGGAGAAGCGTGCAACATCCATTGCAAACTATTGCAGTTACCTGGATAAACGTGGAGACCCTTTTCCAGGGGATGAGCAGACCCTCTATGCATATCTTTGCGCTGAGAGGGCTGCAGGCAAAGCGCCGTCACGGATGAAAGGTACCATGGAAGCCCTGACGTTTGTGCAGTTTGTTTTACAAGTGGATGTTGCAGATTTGATTTCCTCCAGGAGATGCCACGGGGTTGGCAGTGTTGAGTCCTCTGGCCCAAAGGCACAGGCATCGCCTTTTACCTTGGTGGAGCTCAGGGCGCTACACAGGACTCTGAGGGAATGCGGCGCTCGGGATTGGAATGCTCTCATGGCTGGAACGTTGCTTTTTGCAATCTACAGTCGGAGTAGGTGGTCCGACATGCAACACGCCACCAACATGATCTTTGACAAGGATGCTGAGGGTCGCGTTTGTTATGTTGAGTGTCGTATCGAAGTTTTCAAGAGTCGCGCGGCTGCAGCATTTAAAGGACAATTTTTGCCGGCAATTGCTCCAGCCAAGGGCATTACCGAGGACAATTGGGGCGAGCAGTGGATGCGCTTGCGGGACAACATGGGGCTGACGGTGTCTAAACAGTCTCCGGTCATGCCGGCCCCCAACTGCGATGGAACTGCAACGAAGCGAGCCATCGACACCGAGGGATGCAAACGTTGGATTCTTTTGCTTCTTGAGGGCCTGAACCTAGAAGGACGTAGGCTGACCAGCCATTCTTGCAAGTGCACTATGTTATCCTACTTGTCCAAACATGGAGACAACTGGGAGGACAGGCTCATCCTGGGTGGACATGCGGGCCAGTATGCGATGGCCATCAACTATAGCAGGGACGCTATGGCTAGGCCTTTGCGCATTTTGGAGGCGCTCCTGCTTGACATCAGGGAATCCAGATTCAACCCTGATGAAACCCGCAGTGGACGTTTCTCGAAATCTGCACCCTCCATCTTGGTGAAGGATGAGAGCGAGAACGAGGACGCAATTGAGGTAATCACGGAGGCGCCTGAACCTGTGGAAGCCGGCCACGTCACTACGTCTTCAGGCAGCTGTGAAGCCGGGGAAGACGAGAAGGGGCCGGGAATGGTAGTGCGCGACTTTGCGCCACCGGACGGATTCAACCTCGTCCAGCACTCCAAGCTGAAGACTCTGCACCTGCAGCAAGGCGGACATGTCAAGATGCTGCAGCGCGGACGCAGATGTGGTCCATTTCACACGTCGGAGGTGAGTGTCAGGTATGACACCCCTAAGTGCAGCGTGTGCTGGAAAAGCACGTGAAGTGAAACTTGGTATGCACCCCGGAAAAGGGAGCGTTCTGAGCTGTTTCATTGAGTTGAATTTGACTCGTGAGTGGCATGCATGTGATGGGGGCAGTGTTGTGGATTGTGCATCAGGCTCCAAGACATCATGCTTGGAAATCACCTGGGCACGGAACATGCACGTGCTTCAGCAATCACGCTGGAATCAAGCACTTGCGAACCTTTTTCAAAATTTTTAAGTGAGCCTGTCTTTTTCAAACCCTCAGGAATCAGCCTGGCACCAGGGTTCGAAGAAACAAAGACACTTGTGCTCTTGCAGCTCTGCCAGTAGCCCATCCGTTGTGCCACGTCTCTTACAGAGAGCAGGACTGCTTTCAAACAGAGATGTGAAGCCATTAGACCCGAGCTATTCGCGCATTTGGAGGCTCACAGTTTGGACAGCTTCAGCAAATTAGCTTTCGCGATTGGGACGCCTCAGGTGGCTCCAAGCCAGGCGGAAGTTGAAGCGTTTGTCCGGAGGGTCATAGTAGATGAGGAGCCGGCGATTGCGCTCGTTTCCGATGTCAGGAAATTGATCTTCGAAGCTTCCACTTATGTTCTAGCAGAGCTCAAAATGCAGGTGTCAGCGCCCGAGGTCGGTGAAGTTTCCCGCAAGATTCCATTTGTGGAAAAGAGAGCTCGCTTGCAAGAACAACAAGCGCGGCTGGGTGGTTTGAAGATCGAGGGGAACACGTGCCCATCTCATGCGCTTATAGATGCTGTTTATGGCACGGCGGTCTCAGGAGCCATTGTGTATCTGCCTCCTTCGAAGTGTGGGTCCCGGGATCAGGAGGTCGCTGGTGACAACAAGGCCAAGCCCGTCATTAAGTTCGAAAACAGCCAGCTGACTGTCGTGCCGGGAGATGCGCTGGAGCTGATTGACGTTGGCAGTGAACTGAAATGCCTGTGGGCTTTGCAACGACGAGGGATAGCCTTCGACCAGGCGGAGATCCTCTCATGGGACGTGCACGAAAGTTGGGTCCACAAGTTGTTCAACACGCTGAGCCAGGAAGTTCCTGCAGGTTTCGGCAGGGTGTCCTTGGCCCAGGTACTCAGAGCGGACAGGGAGCTGTTTGTGCTGATGACACAGGAGATTTCAGACCCGTTGAGGCCGGCTGCAGGGTTGCCAAAACCTATGGATGCAGCACTGCAGCGTTTGATTACCGACCCCCGGCTCATGGTTTATTTGACCCCTGTTCAGCAAAGTACGAAACAAATCCCGTCTGTTTCCACCAGAAAGGAGACCGTGAAAGTGACGCATGCAATTCAGAAGCGCAAGGACTCAGCCGGAAGCATCAGGGGCCTCCCAGATGAACTGAAGGGGCTTGAATCCAAAGATGCGCAAGGCAGACCGAGGTGCTGGCATCACAATTGCAGCCACGGATGCAAAAACCCGCTGAAGAAGGGTAGGTGTCGGTTTGGGTACCATCACTGTATGAAGTGCGGGGCGACCAACCATGGGGCATCTACATGCAACAAGTCCTGACACATGAGCCGAGAGCTCTTTTTGCAGGGCAGCCCTGAGAAGGTATCACCCGACCCTCCACATCAAGATCCAACAGATGTCAGAACAATTCGGACTGCTGAAAGCACGGCTAGAAAGTTCAGACCTTTGGTTGTGGAGATTTTTGCTGGTACAGCTCGACTCAGCCGAGCTGTGCGACAACACGGAATGCGAGCCTTGGCCATCGACAAGACCGATGAGCGCTCTGAAGGAGAACCCATCGCCCGATTTGACCTCGTGCAGTTTGAGCACGTGAATTTGGTCAAAGAGATTTTGTCAGCCGAGCAAGACAATCTTTTGCATGTCCATTTTGCTCCAGCCTGTGGGACAGCATCTCAGGCCCGGAAACGCAAAGTGCCGGGGTGTGCCAACGCACCTCGACCTTTGAGAGATGAGTTTCACCCGGATGGCCTGCCTGACCTCACCGACTCCGAGCTGACCAGAGTTCAGTTGGCCAACAGCACGTATGAGGCCACCACAGAGATCGCACTGCATGCTGCAACCCTCGGTGCCTCCCTCAGCGTGGAAAACCCGCTCAATTCGTTGTTTTGGTTGACCACTGCTACTGCCACGATGCTTTCCACATTGGATGGCAAAGACGAGACAAAACAACTAGATTGTGGACTTTCGTGCCGCAAGGACGAGACGCTTCCCTATTCCAAAGCCTGAATTTGAGGTGCTCCCGGGATCACGAACATGCGTCTTGGAAGCCACGTTGGGTTGACAACAGATGGATTTTCCCCACGGCGGATGAGGCCGCTTATCCCACTGTTCTTTGCACGCGTCTTGCTTCAGCATTGCAACACAGGGCTGTGCAGTTGAACTTCCACTTCCCCACTGATTTGCAGCAACAAGCAGACCTGGAGGAAACGCCACATAGCCGACCTCTACATGCCGGACAGCCCCGAGGCCACAAGTGGTTGCCTCTTGTCTCTATGTATGGCTGCACACAGGTCTGGACCGTCCCTGCCAACAATGCAGATCATGCTGAAGCCATTTTGAAACAGCTGCCTAAAGGGAGCGCCATTCTCTCTCGCCATTTGTGCTTGGGGGATATCCGGGGCGAGTTCGTTCGTTTATTTGGTGCGGAAAGATGGGATGTCGCCAAGTTCGGCCCAGACATGGAGAAGCTTGCCGGATCTGGGCCCGCTGAATTTTTGGAAATCGGAATCCCAAGAGAGCCCGAGGATTTTGTCAAGGAGGCCATCGCCAGAGGTCACCCCAGAGCCTTCTGTTTCAGACCAAACTGGGAGTTGAGGTCGCTGGTCACCGACAGCCTGGACGCCGACACGAGCGATGTCGAGAAGGCGCGGACGACCTTCTTCAAGAAGTGGCTAACGAGAGCACTGCGTTTGAGACAAGAGGAGCAAGCCAAATGGGAATCTCTCGCACCCCACTTGAGACCGATCCTGAAAGGCAAAAGACTTGTCTTGTGGAAGCAGATCCTCTTGGAAATGGGATATGCTGATGCAGGCGTCCTGGATGAGGTGGCGGATGGATTCGCTCTCTCTGGTTGGATGACGGCAAGCAAGATCTTCAAGCCTTTTGTCAGACCTCCAAAGTTTTCTGTTAACAAGCTTCGTGAAGTGGCCAAAGGACTTAATAATGCTGTTGTGGCAAAAGTCCTGACGGAAAATGAGCTGTCTTTGGAGCACGAGATTTGGAGACAAACGCAAGAAGAAGTCGCTTGCGGATGGCTTGCTCTTGATGACGACAACAGCATTGAAGACAAGATCCTTGCGTACCGTTTTGCTGTGGTGCAGCGCAATAAGGTTCGGATGATTGACGATTTTTCTTTGGGAGGATTGAACAGCACGTGTGGACTTCCGGAACGGCTTGAAGTAGAACCTGTTGACTCGGTGCTGGCCATGGCAGTGCAAGCCATGGGGGAAGATCCAGGCTCAAGGAGCATCGTGGGACGGACTTACGATTTGGTCTCCGCCTATAAGCAGTTTGGAGTATGCCCTTCAGATGTTGAAATGTTACGTATTGCAGTTAAGGTGCCGGGCGAACGGGAATTCAGGCTCTACAAGGTCCTGGCGCTCCCGTTTGGCGCGGTCGCTAGCGTGGCAGCTTTCTTGAGGATAGCAAGGAGCATCGTCTATATCGCCAGGGAAGGATTGCGAGTGCCTATCACTTCTTTCTTTGACGACTTCACGGTGCTGGCTGTCGAGTCTGGCGCTGAGAGCACAAACTTCGCTGTGACGGGCTTGTTCAAACTCCTGGGCGTCCAGTACGCAAGAGAGGGACCAAAAGCTCCCGACTTTGCTGCGGTCTTTTCATGTCTCGGAGTTGTAGCGGACATGAACAATTTCCGGGGTGGCTCCATTGCGGTCATGCATACCGAACAAAGGGTGCTGGAGTTGAAGGAGACGCTCGGTCAGATATTGTCCTCGGGTACTTTGAGCCGAAAAGAAGCGGAGAAGCTGCGTGGAAGGTTGATTTGGTTTTCTTCTTTTGTATTTGGCAGGAGGCCTAACAGGGCTGTGGCTACGCTGAGTGCTATCGCGTCAGGTGCCTCGCATTCGTCTTCGTTGGCCGAAGAGCACAAACTAGCCCTGGCGTCCCTTCTAGAGTATGTCAACGTTTGCAGGCCTGTCTCGATCTCAAGACGTATTTTGGAATGTTGGTACATATTCACGGATGGCGCCTTTGAACCACATGAGGCTGAACCTGGGTCTGTGGGTGGAGTCCTAGTGTCGCCTTCAGGGACGGCTTGTTCATGCTTTGGTAGCAAAGTGCCGCGTTCGATCATGGATTCCCTTTTGGCACACCGAGACCACCCCATTTTTGAACTGGAGTTGCTGCCGGTTTAGATCTCCTTCGACCTGTGGGGAAACGCTTTGAGAGAGAGACAATTGGTGGTTTACATAGACAACAGTGCTGCACAAGGGGCGTTAGTGAGAGGGCGCACCGAAGGCACAATTGCCAACTACCTGATTGAGAGATGCTTGGAGCTAGAGCCAGGGCGTCAGCAGTCGTGGTATGGACGCGTACCCTCCCATTCCAATTTGAGTGACGGTCCCAGCAGGCTAGATTTTAGCCACCCTCTTCTGGCATCAGCAAGTAAGGTGGAAATCTCATGGACGAAGTTTCAGATCCGTGACCACTTGTAACTGGGGAGTTGCGGGTGCTCACAGGAACCACACCTTACAGGTGCCCTGAGTATGAGCGGTTGGCCCGGAGGATGAATTTAATTTTTCGAGACTCCCCACTTGCACAAACCAGAAGAGGAAGCCGAAATAAGCAGAGCGCGTTCGGTGCCGTTTCGATATGGACACGCCTTTACGTTTTGTGTGTACACTGTACACGTGAACGGATTGCTGCTCTCCACCCACCCCAAAAGTTTGGGTTGTTTTTGGGGTGCGCGTGTTCTTTTAAGGTGACCCTCCGCGGTGCGGCAGTTCTAGGGAGAAGCCCTCCCCTCCCCTTTTTCAAAGCACAGGTGTGGCTCAAGCAAGGTTTGTTGGAAGAAGTAGAGCCTCCTGAAAGGATGAACACTTTCTTCCCCACTAACCTTGCTTGTCGTTTGACTGTTCATCGATTAATGGTTTGACTTTTTGTGTGTGTGTGTAAGTTGGATGTTGGTTTGGGTATTTTTTTAGGTGTGGGATTGGTTGTGTTGTTGGTATTATGGTGTTTTTGTAGTTGGGTTTTTTGGTGTTGTGAGTGCTGTTTTTTGGTTTTGGTAGTTTGGTTTTGTTGTGTGGTGGTTTGCTTGGTTGTGGGTTTTCTTGAGTTTTTGTTTTTTTTGTTGATCTTTTGTTTTTTATGTATCAGTTAGTTTAGTATTTGTTTTGTATTTGTTTGTGTGTGATGGGTTTAGGTTGTTGAGTATTTTGGCGTTGTTTGGTTGTTGTTTTTATATAGTCGGGAAGTGATTTGTATTTCTGTATTATCTCTTTCTTTCGTTTATTTGTTTTGTCTGTTATGAACAGGCAAACACACTTGGGCTTTGAATGTTTTTACATGCCGCACACATTTGGCTTAGGGAGGGATGGTGGGTTCTTGTCAAATTTGACAAGAGGATTTGAGAATTTTTTGGCCCGCCCACCCAGCCCGTGATGTTACATCCTCCTTCCTCTCCTTCCGGGGAGTTGCGGGGGGAGTTGCGGGTGCTCACAGGAACCACACCTTACAGGTGCCCTGAGTATGAGCGGTTGGCCCGGAGGATGAATTTAATTTTTCGAGACTCCCCACTTGCACAAACCAGAAGAGGAAGCCGAAATAAGCAGAGCGCGTTCGGTGCCGTTTCGATATGGACACGCCTTTACGTTTTGTGTGTACACTGTACACGTGAACGGATTGCTGCTCTCCACCCACCCCAAAAGTTTGGGTTGTTTTTGGGGTGCGCGTGTTCTTTTAAGGTGACCCTCCGCGGTGCGGCAGTTCTAGGGAGAAGCCCTCCCCTCCCCTTTTTCAAAGCACAGGTGTGGCTCAAGCAAGGTTTGTTGGAAGAATTCCCCAATTCTCTGGACACTTGCATCACAGTGTCCGAGGTGAGGTATATCCTTTCACACACCCGCAGTAATACCAGTGTCGGCTCTGATGGATGGAATTTAGCAGATATGAAGGTACTTGAAGACGGTTTCCTTCAGATGCTAGTGGATGCGTGGAATGGCATATTCTCGGCAGTCTTGTGTGTCCCGAGCACCTGGATGTTGTCCCGAGTGCTGCTGTTAGCCAAAGTTCTCGAACCTGACCGTATCACTGGCTGTCGGCCGATCACGATTGCGCCGCTGTGCTACCGTGTATGTGCCCGAGCTCTAAATCGCAAGCTGACCCGTCAATTGCTCCCCTACCTGCCGGTTGGGGTGCTGGGGGGTCTCCCAGGTAGGGCGGCATGGGAGTCCTATTATTGCACCCAGACTCTGATTGAGAACGCTCATTTGACACAAGGCCGGCTCATGGGCGCCAGTATGGACATTGTGAAATTCTTTAACTGCCTCCCCCGCCCTGCAGTTTTGCAGATCCTCAAAGCGGCTGGTATACCTGAGGCATGTGCTAAGGTTTGGTTGGATTTGTTGAACTCGCTTCATCGGCACCTCAGGGTTCAAAATTTCCTCTCTACGGGTCACACCTCTCGGGTAGGAGTGCCAGAGGGAGACCCTCTCAGCGTGCTCACGGCTGCCTTATTTGGGTCCTATTGGTTGCATCGCCTTAAACGCATCCCGGGTAATGGTACAGACGGCAAAGTGGTTGCCACGATTTTCGTGGATAACCTTGACTTCTTGTCTGATTGCCCTGAAATGTTTGGTTTGGCAATCCGGGAGACTCTCAAAATGCAGGATGAATTCTCATTGGCCATAGACGTCAAAAAATCATGGACGTGGTATGTGAATGTGCCTGTGAACCGGCGGTTTCAGGGAGATTTCGTCAGGCGGTTGTCCAGTAAAAATCTTGGTGCGGCGCTCACCTACGTTAAGCAGCCACGAAATAGTGTCCAGGTGTCGCGCATGGAGGCTGCTACTGGTAAGATGAAGAGACTGATTAACCTGCCAGTTGAGCTTGGTGAGAAGGTGAGGCTCATGAAGGCCGGAGTGCTACAGGCAGCATTTGCGTGTGCCGAGGTGACATTCCTTGGTGGCAAGCACTTCGCACGCTTCCGTGATGCTATGTGTGGTGTCTTTTACACGACGCACCATTGGGCTCACAGAAAGGCTGCCTTGTTTCTGCTTGACCAGTCGGTTGATCCCTACCTGTGGGTTACTTTCATGCAGATCAAGATGCTTAGACGGGCCTTGTGGTCGTCCGAGGCTGCATGGACATTTGCACGGGAGGTGCTGTCGGGGGATATTGATTCGCCCGGTAACCCCTTTGGGCCCATCACTGCCCTCAAATCCCACCTGTCGATGCTCAATATTGTGCTGGATGGCGAGGGTTTCATGATCTCACCCTTGTGGCCGAAAGTGCACATCCGTGCAAATGATTGGCTGTTGGTGCAGGAGTGTATCTTGGAGGCCTGGGGCCAACACATTGCCGTCGAGCTTGGTGGCAGAAAGGGAGTCACGAGAGACTTGTCAATTGACTGGTGTGCCACGAGAAACCTCATT
Source organism: Effrenium voratum (assembly GCA_963377175.1). Lineage (NCBI taxonomy): Eukaryota > Dinophyceae > Suessiales > Symbiodiniaceae > Effrenium > Effrenium voratum. The sequence goes on from CAUJNA010003330.1 coordinate 54,673, forward strand.
ACGCAGATGCTCAGCGTGCGAGATCAAGCAGCAGTCCGCACTCACCTGTCGGGTTCCATTGCAACAGAGGAACGGTATTCTCATGTGTCGGGATGCAGTGTGCTTTGTCCGGCATGTGGAGAGACCGACACTGTAGCCCATCGGGTTTTGCGTTGTTCTCACACGCACCTGCTCCGTGATGAATGTCCATCCCTCCGGGAATTGGATGAAACTGCCGCGTTGTTCCCATATGTCCCGAGATTGCCAGCGCAGGACCTCTTTGTGCGGGCCTGTAGGGCACGGCCGAAACTAGAATGGCTTCCTCAGGATGGTGACGAGCTGATTGTGGCTTTCACTGATGGGGCGGGTCAGGATCCGACATCGTCTGTGTGTGACACTTCCTGGGCAGTAGTGATCACACGCCCGAGTACATGGGACGGTAGAACCTGTGCAGCAGAGGCCAGGATCTCCAAGTGTGCGCCCCCGATCTTCGATGTCTTTGCAACGGGTAAGACTTCTGGTAGGCAAACAGTTGGACGAGCAGAGCTTTCTGCTGCAATCGTTGCCATCGGGAGCTTCAAAAATTTGAGGCTGGTCACGGATTCTGCATATTTCTTGTCCACGATCGAAGCCTGGAAGAAAAATCCTGTGCTCTCTTACTGGGCTAACCGACCCAATTTTGATCTCATCTTGGAGTTGCGTGATGCGCTGATGGCCCACGCGGGACCACGCACCTTACAATTTGATAAGATCAAGAGCCACCAAGACGAGCTTCTTGATGTGACCCGGCTTGCAGATCTTGAGCTTATTGACTTTTGGGGCAATGATCGTGCTGACCATGCAGCCGGACGGGCACTCGAAGCAGACAACCCAGAGGTGTTGTCCAATCGGAACCGAGCCCAGGCAGCGGTTGCCTTCCGGAAACACAAATGGTCTAATGTTTTGCTTGGTATTGCATCCACGGTAAAGGTCTTTCCAGTGCCTAAAGCCTCGGACGAGGGTGACCATGGTGGCGGTAACTTCCCCGCAGATCCCGCTAGGACAGATTCGCCCCCCTCTGGTTTCACAGCACTGTGCGTGCCGATTCCTGAAAAGTTCTGTAGGTCTTGCCCCTGGACGCATACCTTCACTCAGGCATTGCACCAGTGGATGCAAAAATTGCAATGGCCTGACCGACCGGCTGCATCATCCGGGGTTGCAATGGTTGAGTTGTTGGCATCATTCAAATTTGAAACGGGATTGAATGTACCGGTACCAAGGCCGGATGCAGATGGCTGTTTCACGTTGTCACGAATACTGCCCACAGTCACGGACCTCACGCCGCTGGGCAACGAGATGAAACGGTTTTGTTCGGCTATTCAGTCGCTGGAAACTCAGCTGCAGAGATTCCTCCTGCCGTGGAGCGAGACTAGGCATCTCTCTGTTTCCAGTTTGGGTTATCGCTTTGGTGAGTTGCAAGTGAATGGTTTTGCGGTCCGTCCCTGGATGCCGCATGAGCAAGGGGTGAGAAATGTGGTCAGTAACTACTTCGATAAGCTTACGACAAAGAACCTGTCATCGCCTCTGGTGATAGTTACTGATGCAAGCACTACCGTATCTCCGTATGATGCCATTGTCACATGGAAGGCCCATAGGCTTGGGGCGAACGTGGCCCAAAAGGCATGGTCCAGACGGAGACAGGATCGACGCACCTGCTTGGCTTGGCCGTAGTTGGTTAACTTCCTTGCAGAGTCGCTTCAGTGCCCCTAGGTGGTAGGCTGCCCGGTAACGTAACCAATCCCGTTGGTCTTGGGTTTTCCTCGGCGATATGGACTGGACTTGGGCCTTGTGGTGGTTGTGTGTCAGTTGCGGGGTGTGCACCTCAGCAGGAGTGTCCGAGCATGAACCACTGTGTTTCTCCCGCACCATGTTGCTGTATGGGGCACAATATGCCAAGTTTGCTCCGATTCGGCCAAGGTGTCGTGTATGCTGAAATTCATGACAGGTCTGCCGCAAAGAGAACTTCTTATGGTGAATTGCCTTCCAGAAGGCACACCCCCGTGCATAGCATTGCTAGTCAGGTCGGTGTATCACACTGTGAGAATGATATATATCACTCATCAGGGAGTCTCGAGTTGCAAGCAGTGATGTGCCACACCTTCATGGTGTTGGCCTATAGTGCCTTCCTTTAGTGTAATGTCGTGCTGGCCGCCCTCTGTGGCCGTGTACTTTTCTATCGTGAAGGAGATATCCGCCGTGGGGTTGGTACACTTCGCACTCGGCATGTCGGCTGTGTTGCAATAGTAATGTGGAGAATGCCAGTCTGTGCACCTTGAAGTAGTATGTGAACCTGCTACATCCGAGGGTGCCTCCTTGGACTGGTAACGAGGTGTTATCCCCCTGTTTGAGATTGGCCCATGTGTTAACACTGACCCACCACTCTGGTGTCGGTTTACCTGGTATTTCGCGCGGAATGTTATGAGATGCCTCACATCTGGATGGCATGGTGTGACTGCTCCTTCGAAAGGCCATGTCATGCAGGTGATGTGTCGTGTCCTCCTGCGTGATCAAGCTGAATCCCGGTGCAACTGCTGGCAAACACCCAGGTTCAGTGCCTATTGCATGTAGTGCTCCGATGCAGGTATGCAAGTGGTCCATATGGAAATTACCCGTCTTGGATCAGGTGAAAGTGTCTTGTTTGCCCGTGTATAAGGTGGTGCATTGCATCGGGTGCCTTGGTGGGGACTTGCCGTGTGCAGGTATTGCTCTTGACTGGTAAGTCTATTCTTTGGATGGTGCCTCTTGGTGCCCCCTGGGAGGCATGGCAATAGTTGCCAGATCAGGAACTTGTGCTGTGCATCATGACCGCCGGGAAGTGTATAGGTTACGGCCAACGTGGTGCTCTAGTGAACTCTTGGCATCTGGCCTGGCATCGTTGTCTGTGACGCGGCTCCTTGCCCCGCCCACACCCTATGGAGTGGATCTTTGGTGCCATGTGTCGCAGTGATACGGTCAATCTGGAGAAAAACTGTGATCAGCACATGGGCAGACACTTGGATGTCGGGGTGAGAAGTATCAGGACCTCTTGAATCGCTTCCGGGGTTGACATCCCCCGTCTGTACTTGGTGCATGACGTGGACCTCAGGGTCATGACTCTTTGTTGTGGCAACGCATCGCTTGTGCACGCCAAACGGCGTGGCGCTTGGTGTTCTCTCAGCTGGACATGATCTTGGCGCCCGTCCGGGGCTGGATGCATGGCATCTTTGTGCTTGTGTGCACCTGGGTTTCCGATCCCCGTGGATCCTTTATGCCCCTGCAAGAGTCAGGTGGCGGATGTAGCAGTCGACAATCTGAAAATGGGCCGCTTGCTTCCTGGGGGTGGGCTCTCGGTCTGGTGTTTTGGGTTTTGGCCCCCTTTTTCTTTGTTGGCGCCCTGGCCGGGCTGTCTTCTTGGGTTGGTTTTCCCGGGGGGGCAGGACCGGGGGCTTTCTACCCCTTAGGTGGTAGGCTGCCCGGCAACGTAACCGAGCCAACAAAGAGGCTGATTTCCTTGCGGGTATCGCTAGTGCTGCTGCCAAGAGTGATGTCTCTTGCCCCATCAGTGTTGCGGCGCCGCTTGACTCTGGATGGCACCACCATGCTGCATCCTCCCTTTTTGCACAACAGGCCTTCTGCCTGGCCGAATGCCCAACCTTTCACGCCCTTGACATTGCTGACATCAGGCATCACTCGCCCTCCCACCGCGCCGCCTTGGAGGCATATATCGCCACTGGCGGTGAATGCCTCCGATCTGATGCGAGTGGGGTAGCTGTTCTCAAGCATGTTCCCTATCGTATTGATGGGGATGACGGGCGCGGCCGTGCCTACCCTGTCACGAAAGGTGCTGCCGCACTCCCTCGCGTTGTGCGTGCTGCGCTGTTCCATCGTGACCATGTGGAAATTGACATGTGTGGGGCGCACTATGCCATTTTTCAGCTCTTTGCGTCGCGGCAAAATATTATTTGCCTCACCTTGAGGAACTTCGCGACTATCTGCGATCATGTTTTGTAGTCTCACCTGCCGGTCGTGCGGCTATGCACTTGGTTAAGCTGTTACCCACCGTCCTTTTGAACAGCAGTGTTGAGCATGCAACCCAGGTTCTTGAGCGTCATGGCTTTAACCCTGGGCCTGAACTTGTTTCGCTGTTGCGCCGTGTTGCCTCTGCTAAGTTTGGCTTTGTGCGCGCATGTGAGGATGCCAATTTTCAGCGTACCCATTCTAATATATGTGAAGGGAACCACGCCTACTTTCTGCTCGAAGGCATTGAGGCCGCATTTATGCGGGCCTTTGTTAGGGCGCTTCTGTTAAGGGCTAAGCCTGCCTCGGTTGTTTTCATTCATGATGGGCTGCTGGTTTCGCCTGAGCCATCATGTGCTGACATCGATGCTTGCTTGCATGAGGCCTCTCTCGCCCTTGGCTTTGTCCCTGCCGCCCACCTTGTTCATGATTGTAGTCTCCGCCAGCGTGGGACGTCTAGTCATGTCGCGGTTCAAGACCACGTTGCTCAGTTGCCACATGGGCCCAAAGTTCGTAGGCTCGCAGCAGTTGCCCCTACAGCTGAAACATTACACGCTTTTTGGTCACGCCGTTCGGGTACTTAACAGGCAAGCTTGAGGCTTTGGCAATGTCTCAGCTTCGCGTGAAATGTCTCAGAGCCGGCTCTGCTTGACCTGAGCGCTCCAGTGGGGCACACATGTGGGTCTTCCTTTTCTGGGTTCAACATTGCGTGGGTTGCCCTTGGCGCGGTGCGTTTCAGTGTTAGCCCCGCTGACCTGATCGTGCTGTAGCTCAGACAAATTATGGACCCCTGGCCCAGGCATTTGTGGAGGCACTCATTGGCTTTCTCTGTGATCGCTGATGCTTGTCGCTGTGCTTGCTATTTCTTGCATCTGGAACATTGCACATTTTTTGGTCATGCAATTGGTCCATAACAGGGCAAGCCGTATGCTTCGTTGCCCTGTCTCAACCTGGTGAGCAATTTCTCAGTGCCGGCCCCGCTGTACCTAAATATTTCCGATGAGTCAAACATATGGGGTCCTCCCTTCGCATGGTTCAACATTGCGTGGGTTGCCCTTGGCGCGGTACGTTTCAGTGTCGGCCCCGCTGACCTGATTGTGCTGTAGCTCAAACCTAATAGGGACCCCTGGCCCGAGGGTTGTGGATGCGCTCATCGGCTTCCGGTATAGTCGCGGATGTTTGTCGCTTTGCTTGCCACTTGCATGGTTAAGGCCTCCGCCAGGTCAGTCTTTGCTGGCATGTTGCGGCCATTGGCATTGGCTTCCAACCTTTGTACGGCCACGTCTTCTGTGCCGCCGCTTTATTGGCTCATCATGCGATAGGCGAGTAGTCGGTCTACACCCTGATCTTGGTCTTGCGCGGTGCGACTCAGCGCTGTGCCTGCGCGTACTGTGACTAAATCAATTGGGCCCCTTGTTTCAATTTACCTCGTTGCTTTCGCTGTGTGTCTGGGCTGCCCCTCTTTGCGCGGCTCGTGTCAGTGTCAGCCCCGCTGTACCTACACGAGTCGTAGCTTCTTCCATTTAGCCCCTTTTTAACGTTCTGAACATATCAGACACTAGCGAGATCAGGGTGTTGGCCAAGCGCTCGCCATGGCAGGGACTCCGTTTACGCTGGCAGAGTATGCCGCTCTCACTATTAGTGACTGCTTGACGAAGGGATACTATGTAGTGCCCAATGCGTATGATTTGCCTCTACTCCGTTGGGGTAATGCTACTGACTACTTCCTAACTGCGCTGCGCCAGTGGAACCTTCCGTTTGGAGGGTGGACCGTCTTCCTAGCCCTACATCAAGTTTTACTCTAACTCGGTCTGTCCCTCTCCTGCCAATTGTCTTGCACCCCAAACCCTAACCATTTGGTCTTGCCAATTGTTGAGCTATGGGAGCTTGGAAAATGTGCCTGGCAGGCCGGCTATGTAGCTCTTTACTAGGGCTCATGGTCCGGTGACTGCTGTCCTGCTGTCCTTTGTGTGTCTTGCCCGATCTAGGCATTGGTCTACTGCACACAGAGGCTCTGTCTGCCCGTTAGGCACGTATGCCCCAGCACTCAGACACCTCACTGACCGGCTACACTGCTCCCTGCAGTGTTGCCGGTGGACCATGTGGTCTGAGCCCCGCTCAGCCCATGGTCCACTCCTTTTTTGCTGTGTGGCCCTTGCAGTTGGCCCACTTGTGGTGCTGACCGATGTGTGAGCACTCCTGGGTCGCTGCTGGGCTAACCCGCTGGCTCGCAAGGCCGCGCAGTTACCCCTACGGCTACAGGTGATGCCTGTGAGCCGGCTAATTCATGCACGCTTTTTGCCTGTCGCCTCCGTGGCATTTTTGCCTTAATTCATGCACGTCCTGCTAGTGATTGCGGCCTTCAGCGTAGTCCCAATGCATATGCTCCTCTGCATGGCCATGTACGGGGGTTAACGATGCGCAAATGTGCCCCCGGCAGACCGGAGAGTGTAGCGCGCTCCGCGAGTGGATTATGTGGTCTGTGCCCCGCTCAGCCACATGGTTTTCTCCGCGAGTAGCCGGTGCATATGGTGCCACCTTCCGCGTGTAATTTATTTTTACATGATCTTCCGCGTGCTGGCGAAATTCCTTTTCTGTTCTCGGTTTGTTGGTTCGCTGTTCTCTTTGGCTGTTTGTTTTCTGTTTCCTCTGTTGACTGTTGTGTCTTTTTCGCCGGTTTTTCCAGTGATGTCTCACCTTGCGTTTCACACCTCTTCTCTCTGTACGATTTCTTAGTTTTCACGACCGATGGCAATTGCCTCAAGGCGTGCGGGTGACAAAAAAAAAACCTGGAGACGCCGAAGGCCCGTCAGCATGACCCGGAGGGAGCTGGAGAGCACAGGGCCGCCACTCACTGCACAGAGTGCCTCGCGTCCTTCGAGACCGCTGAGAAGAAGCGCCACGGCGCCGGGCAGTATCTCGGGGCGCTGTGCCACTCCTGCAACATCGCGGCCCAGACGCCCAAGACCATCCCAGTGGTCTTTCACACGGGGGCGGCTACGACTTCCACTTCCTGCTGCGCTACATTGCCACGATGGGCTCTCCTGTCTGGGGCGCCGCGCGAAGAGCTTGGCAAGAACAGCGACAACGACGGCACCGAGAGCGAGGCAGAAGGCGATCGAGAAGGAAGCGAGTCCGCCCATGGCCAAGGCCGCGCCAAAGGCCGCACGCAAGGCCAAGGCCAAGGCCAAGGCCGCGCCAAGGCCCCTCAGCGGCTGGTGCGCCCTGCAGGCGCGGAATTAAGCAGGGCGACCTCAGCCTCCGAGTCCTCTGTCGGGCGAGAAGTGCCTCAGATGAGCTCAGGTTCGTGGACAGCATGAACGTCTTTCCCCACGAGCCTGGCCAGCATGATCGACGACCTCAGGGCCTGCGCCCACAAGCAGCTGCCTAAGCTCTTCCTGCTGATGGCCTCGCTTCACCCCAAGCTGCAGCTGCGCACGCCGGCCGACTCTCCGCCTCAAAGACGGCCTCTCAAACAGTTTTCGGAAGAAAACGAGCGAATTTGGAGGCCCAGGCACCACTTTTGACGCCGGACACGAAAAAACGCACTTTTCGGAGAGTTCGCCGTTTTCAGCGCTTTTTTGCACCAAAAACGGAGTGGTGACAAAGACCGGTGACATCGGAAAAACGTTCAGCTGGTTAATTTGGCTGTTTTGCAGGGTTTGGACCAAAAAACCAAATGAATTAGGTCCCTATAAGCAGTCTTTCCTTACTACTGCCTCCAAGGCGGACGCCAGCGCCCTGTCTCCTGCTTTCGATCGGCTTAACCTGATTCGAACCATATTCCCGACCTTAATTTCCGGGCGGGTCACCTTGTGCTTGCCCTGCGCTTAATGTTGCGCAGAGCATTTCGGGGGGTCAGAGTAGGCGAGGTTCGGTGCCACCTGCGTGGTAGCGTGCTTCCTTCCGTTGATTTGGCTCAAGATGTCAGCCAGCTAAGGTGCCACTCTCTCTCTTTAGAGGGGGTTTTCCAAATGGATTCTATTCTACCTGACAGGCTCCTAGCCTTGTCCGTCCAGGAAATGACCTCGTCCTGCGAAGGATTGGAATATTATGGCAAAATGGATTAGCTTCTGAGTGGACTCTAAGACAGCGGCAGCCCTCTTGGGCGCAGTCACCACGGCAGCCCTGGACGCTGCCCTCCTTGGCAACGCGGACGCAAGCGCGCTGGCCTTCTGCCTCCACGGAGGGTTGGACAGGCCGCTGGAGGTAGACACCAAGACAGCAAATGCCCTGCTGGGTCTCGCCGCCAAGGCCTTCGTCGCAGTGCAGCTTGCTAGCCGGGACGCTGGCATCACGGCGCTCGGGCGCGCGCGCGCGGCGCGCATGTTGTTCCGAACACGGGCGCTCGCCGCACTCGCGTCACACACGTTGCCCTTCATCACCGCCGCGCGCTGCGCGTGTGTTGTTTCGTGCACGGTGCGTGCACCTCGACCAACCGAGAAAGCGAAAACAAGAGCTCGGGATTTTTTTTTCTGTTCCGACAGTCTACGCGCATCGGCTTAGCCGCAGCGGCGTGTCGGAGCGGGCCCCAGAGGCCCAGTGTTCCAGCGGGCGCGAGTTGTAGCGTTGAGGCCGTAGAACCTTGTCGTTGAAGGGTGAGAGGGACTTCTTCTACTGTCTCCACGGCGATCTCGTGGCGCGGCTGCGCAGCTGCGCGAAGGCCGCCCTGCGCTCTGTCTTCCTCCAGCACCTCCCTGTACTCGAGATGCCGGACGTTGGTCGCCGCCTTCTTCGGCACGCCCTTGATCTTGCGCTTCTCCTTGTCGAGCTGGACCGTGAGGATGTCTGTACATCTTGGAGCGCAGGCCGACGTGCTCCAGGATTCTGGCGGAGAAGGTCTTGTCGCCAAGCTTGCCCAGCTGCCCATCACCTCGATGGCCTTGGCGCGCGCCGCTGCAGAGAGTTCAGGTTTCTCGGGGTCCTTGGACTTGCCGGCCACGTCGGGGGGTGCGCCGTTTAGGTTCCCCTCGGCCATGGCGTGGAGCGGGTCCTGCAGCTCGAAGATCTGCACCACGGGTCGGTGTCCGTGAAGAGCAGCCTCATCTTCGGGAAGAGCTTCCTTATGTGGAGGTAGGCCTTCTTCATCATGAGCTTGAGAGCTGCAGCGTGCGGGCGCCGACTTGGGTGGGCATGCAGGCCTTGCTGCGGTCCGTCTTGAGCGTCTCCACAAACGCCAGGAACCCCTCCGAGTCGTTAATTTGAAGCTCGAAGTTCGTCACGGAGCTCTTGCCCACGGCCCGCTCGAACTTGGCCGGGTCGGGGTCTGGGTGAGCTTCACCACCTTCTCGGCGACCACGCTCCCCGCCTTGAGCTGGCTCCATGAAGCCCGCCATAAAGGGGCTGCAGGCGAAGCGGTAGGCTCTGTGCAGCCTCCAGATCCTGGCGCCCAGCACGTCCCGCAGGAACTTGAGCCGCTTGCCGTCACGCCCTCCTCTACGTGCATGCCGAGGAAGGGCACGAGCTTCTAGGAGGCCACGGGCTCGATTCCACCCGAGACGGATCATCGCCGAGAGACGGATCTTTCCACCGCCAACCCGGCGAGCGCCTCCTGAGGATAAAAAATATATATCCTGGTCCGAGACGGATCATTGTGGAGAGACGGTTCTTTCCACCGCCAGCCCGGTGAGCGCTCCTGAGAATAAAAAAATCTATCATGGTCCGAGACGGATCATCGCCGAGAAACGGATCTTTCCACCCCCCAGCCCAGTGAGCGCCTCTCCTGAGAATAACAAAAAACCTATCCTGGTCCGAGACGGATCATCGCCGAGAGACGGATCTTTCCCCCCAGCCCAGTGAGCGCCTCTCTTGAGAATAGAAAAACCTATCCTGGTCCGAGACGGATCATCGCTTTTTTTGCCCTTGGAACTGGAGAGCACCAACCAATTTTTGGCTGATGCCCGCGTAGAGTTCAGCTACCACTTGGAACTGGAGACTGGCACCACCCAATTTTCCCCCCCCCCCCCCCCCCCCCCCCCCCCCCCCCCCCCCCCCCCCCCCCCCCCCCCCCCACCACCCAATTTTCGGGTGATGCCCGCGTAGAGTTCAGCTAGCAGTCTGAGCCAACCCGGTGAGAATAGAAAAATCTCATAAGAAAAATGACCCTCGCCTCAGTCCGGGATGCTCAGCCGATCCGCAAGCTCTGCCGTGGCCGCGCTCGCAATCTCCTCGCACAGCGCCGTAGGAAGGCTGTAAAGCAGCTCGCGACTGCCCTCTGACCCTCTCGCGCTGGCCCCCCATGAGTCGAGGCCCCCCTTGGGCGCCCCTCAGATGCCTCCCGTCTTCCCACGCATCGCACCGGCTGCCGCTCCTGCACAGCCCTCGGCTCGGCCTCCAGCGCATGTTGGCCCACAGCCGGGTCTGCTTCCTGTACGGAGTCCCGTACTTGCAGTAGGTAACGTCCACCCAGGGCGGGCGCTCCATGAACGGCCGGGTCTTCAGCAGCCGGTGGCCGGATTCTCGATGACCCACATGGGCGGGTCGAAGTGCTCCATGATCTCAAGGGCTCTGAGCACCAGCGCGTCGCCCTCCTCGAGTCGTCGAGGGCGCATCGTCAGAGCTCGGCTGTACTCCGCGCAGACCGGGCTGGCCCAGACCATGTCAAAGTGCCCCGGCGGAAACAGCGCGTAGTCCCAGCTCCGGATGTCGCACAGGATCGTGGGCTCAAATTTCGACACGATGTCCAGGGAGACGACCTCCCACCCTGCCGCCTCGAAGGCTCGGCCAATCGACTTTGTGCCGCAAAACAGCTCCAGCAGTCTCGGCATGTCTTATAACCACCACCAGCACGACGAAGCACGCACAGGCGAGGGCGCGGCTCAAGCAGTTTCGCATGCTCGGACCAATCTTTTTTTAATCGGAGACAGAAAAGGATGACGAGCCAGGCTAGCATGTGGAACTTGGGCGAGGTGCGCTCCAATGCTAAGGGTGGCAAATTCTTGTGCCTGGAGCCGCTGTTTTGGCAGAGCGAAGCTTCGCTGGAAATCCCATGGGAGCCCAGGGCTTTCTCCGAGGGGCAGCGCCCCAGCGTGAGCTTTGCAACGAGCGCGCGAGGCTCTTCTGGGAGCGGGCCGAGACCGATCTGGTCGAGCAGCTGGCGGCCGCGTCCGAGCGCGTCTTCGACGCGAAGCTCACGCCCGAGGCCGTGCGCCAGCGGCTGCTGCCCTCTGTGAGGCAATCGCGCGGCGGCGATTGGATGCTGAAGGCCAAGCTGCCGGCCCACGCGCGCTTCTGGAACGCCGGCGGGTAGACGCAGCCAATGGCCTTTTATCAAGCCGTAGACAATTTTATCGCCCGTAGACCATTTTATCGCCCCAATCCCGTGTTATGAAGGCAAATGGCCGTTTTATCAAGTGAAGGCCATTCTATCGCCCGTAGACCATTTTATCTAAAAGGGACCAGGGCGCACCCCCCCTCGCCCCAATGGCCGTTTTATCAAGGGCAATGAACGTTTTAACAAGCCAAGGCAGCCCGTAGACCATTTTATCGCCCGTAGACCATTTTATCAACCCCAATGGCCGTTTTATCAAGGCCAATGGCCGTTTTATCAAGCGAAGGCAGCCCGTAGACCATTTATCGCCCGTAGACCATTTTATCGCCCCCCTCGCCCGTAGACCATTTTATCGCCGTTTTATCAAGCCAAGGCAGCCCGTAGACTATTTTATCACCCGTAGACCATTTTATCGCCGTTTTATAAAGCCAAGGCAGCCCGTAGACCATTTTATCAAGCCCGTAGACCATTTTATCGCCAATGGCCGTTTTATCAAGCTTTTATCAAGCCAAGGCAGCCCGTAGACCATTTTATCGCCTGTAGACAAGTTTGTCGCCCATAGATCATTTTATCGCCTGAATGGCCGTTTTATCAAGGCCAATGGCCGTTTTATCAAGCCAAAGCAGCCCGTACACCATTTTATCGCCCGTAGACCATTTTATCAACCCCACAATGGCCGTTTTATCAAGGCCAATGGCCGTTTTATCAAGCGAAGGCAGCCCGTAGACCATTTTATCGCCCGTAGCCGCCCCGCTGAGCTGGCCCACTGCGCCGCGCGCGTTCCGCGAGCAGCTGAGGCCTCTGCTGAGGGCCGTCGTCGATGCCGATGCGCTGAAGCGGGGAGCCTCTCTGGAGGAGGTGAGCCGCCTGCATGACGAGCTTACTCGGAGAGCGCCTGTGCTGGACCGGCTGCTGGCTGACGGGGTTGCCGGCAGGTTCCCGGCGGAGGAGGTCGACATGCAGGACTGGAGGGACATGCTGAAGCATGCCCAAGAGCTTCGGCTCAAGCTTCGCAAGCGCCTCAACCAGCGCACGGCCCGCTGCTCCGCTCCCGCGGTGCCCGAGGAGCGCCAGGAGGAGAGCTGCGAGACGCTCCGCGAGAAGCGCGCTGGAGCAGGCGTGGGACTGCATCCTGCGCAAGCCCATGCCCTTCGAGCACTTCTGCGGCGCCGAGGCGTGGGAGATGCCTGCGGTGTGGGAGCAGCACTGCTACGACAGCGTGCTGGCAGGGAAGGCGGTGAGCGCAGAGGACCACCGGCTGGCCGTCAACACAGCCAACCTTATGGGGTGGGAGACCTTCCGAGAGTTCCACGACTGCTACCTCCACACCGACGTCCTGGCCCTGGCGGACGTGATGGAGAGCTATCGGGACTCCTTCCGGGCGCAGTCGGCGCTCGACCCTATCCACTACGTCACGCTGCCCGGAGCCGCCTGGGACGCCATGCTGCGGCACTCGGCCCGCGAGACTCCCATTCACCTCATCACCGACAAGCAGGCCTACAAGGACGTGCGGGCCTCTGTCATGGGAGGGCTGAGCTGCATCTTCCAGCCCTTCTCGCTCAAGCCAACAACCCCGAGCTGGGCGAGGAGGACTACAACCCCGAGGAGCCCGTCAGCTGATCTTGTACAACGCCATGTACCCGGCCGCAATGACGCTGCCCATGCCCAACGGCCCCTGCGTGACGGTCGCCCTGCCAGAAGAAAACGCAGCCAGGCTGAGCTGGCTGCACAAGACGTGCCTCTCGGGGCTGAACTGGGAGTCCGACTCCGAGGAGGTGAGCTACCTGCTCCTCGTGGACTACGATTTTCCCCCGGAGGTGCACGACCACTTGGACTGGGCTCCCCCCGCGCGCATGAAGGTTGGGAAGGGCTTGTACGGGCCGCACACCGCGGACATGGCGGAGCGCCTCGGCGTCGCCCTGCGAGCTTCAGAGCTGCATGGATCCTTGCTACACTTGGATTTATTCACAGGAGAGGCGCTCACCGGGCTGGAGGCGGAAAGATCCGTCTCGGGGATTTCTTGTTCCAGGAGAGGCGCTCACCGGGCTGGAGGCGGAAAGATCCGTCTCGGGGATTTCTTGTTCCCAGGAGAGGGCTGGAGGCGGAAAGATCCGTCTCGGGGATTTCTTGCTCCCAGGAGAGGCGCTCACCAGGCTGGAGGCGGAAAGATCCGTCTCGGGGATTTCTTGCTCCCAGGAGAGGCGGTCACTGGGTTGGAGGCGGAAAGATCCGTCTCGGGGATTTCTTGCTCCCAACAAATGAAAGATCCGTCTCGGGGATTTCTTGTTCCCAGGAGAGGCGCTCGCCGGGCTGGAGGCGGAAAGATCCGTCTCGGGAGTTTCTTGCTCCTAGGAGAGGCGGAAAGATCCGTCTCGGACCTGGGAATAAAGGTCTCCTAAGGAGAGGCTCACCGGGCTGGAGGCGGAAAGATCCGTCTCTCGGTGATGATCGGTGGAATCGAGCCCGTGGCCTCCTAGCTTCAGAGCTGCAGAGCCTCTTCCAATTGAGCTATGGATCCTTGCTACACTTGGATTTATTCACAGGAGAGGCGCTCGCCGGGTTGGAGGCGGAAAGATCCTTCTCGGGGATTTCTTGTTCCCAGGAGAGTCACCAGGGTGGAGGCGGAAAGGTCTCGGGGATTTCTTGCTCCCAGGAGAGAAGGTCACTGGGTTGGAGGCGGAAAGATCCGTCTCGGGGAGCCCAGGAGATGGAAAGATCCGTCTCGGGGATTTCTTGTTCCCAGGAGAGGCGCGCCGGGCTGGAGGCGGAAAGATCCGTCTCGGAGGCGGAAAGATTTGTTTCGGACCTGGGAATAAAGGTCTCCTAAGGAGAGGCGCTCACCGGGCTGGAGGCGGAAAGATCCGTCTCTCGGTGATCATCCGTCTCGGGCGGAATCGAGCCCGTGGCCTCCTAGCTTCAGAGCTGCAGAGCCTCTTCCAATTGGCTATGGATCCTTGCTTCCCTTGGATTTATTCACAGGAGAGGCGCTCACCGGGTTGGAGGCGGAAAGATCCGTCTCGGGGATTTCTTGCTCCCAGGAGATGGAAAGATCCGTCTCGGGGTTTCTTGTTCCCAGGAGAGGCGCTCACCGGGCTGGAGGCGGAAAGATCCGGGGATTTCTTGCTCCCAGGAGAGGCGCTCACCGGGCTGGAGGCGGAAAGATCCGTCTTCGGGATTTCTTGCTCCCAGGAGACCGTCTCGGGGATTTCTTGCTCCCAGGAGAGGCGCTCACCGGGCTGGAGGCGGAAAGATCCGTCTCGGGGATTTCTTGTTCCCAGGAGAGGCGCTCACCGGGTTGGAGGCGGAAAGATCCGTCTCGGACCTGGGAATAAAGGTCTCCTAAGGAGAGGCGCTCGCCGGGCTGGAGGCGGAAAGATCCGTCTCTCGGTGATGATCCGTCTCGGGTGGACTCGAGCCCGTGGCCTCCTAGCTTCAGAGCTGGCAGAGCTCCGTTCACATATTGAGCTTTTCGGATCACGGTTGTTGTTAATAATTTTGTTATCATATTATGGATCCTTGCTACACTAGGATTTATTCACAGGAGATGGATTTATTCACAGGAGAGGCGCTCGCCGGGTTGGAGGCGGAAAGATCCGTCTCGGGGATTTCTTGTTCCCAGGAGAGGCGCTCACCGGGCTGGAGGCGGAAAGATCCGTCTCGGGGATTTCTTGCGCTCGCCGGGCTGGAGGCGGAAAGATCCGTCTCGGGGATTTCTTGTTCCCAGGAGAGGCGCTCGCCGGGTTGGAGGTGGAAAGATCCGTCTCGGGGATTTCTTGTTCCCAGGAGGCGCTCACCGGGCTGGAGGCGGAAAGATCCGTCTTGGGGATTTCTTGCTCCCAGGAGAGGCGCTCACCGGGTTGGAGGCGGAAAGATCCGTCTCGGGGATTTCTTGTTCCGAGGAGAGGCGGTCACTGGGCTGGAGGCGGAAAGATCCGTCTCGGGGATCCTTCTCGGGTAGAGGGAGGAAAATGAATTCCCAAAAGGCACTCACCCGAAATAATGATCCGCGCCCGGGTGGAATCGAGCCCTCGGTCTGCAAGCTTCAGAGCTGCAGAGCCTCTTCCAATTGAGCTATGGACCCTTACTAGTCAAGCACGGAGACTCCTGTGCCAGAGAGCGTCACCAGCTGATAGGCTATCAGGTGAATGAACACGTCCGTCATCGCGCCGTCGAGCGCCTTGAAAGTGAACCGAGCCAGGTGGGTGCTGACGCCACTCAGGGGCATCTTGGGCACGCGCTCTGTCGGGAAGCCCGCGATGAAGCTGTGGCGCAGGTAGCTGCGTCCTCACTGCCCTGCAAGAGCGTGTTCTCCAGCACCCAGCCCGTGCCGCGGGCCAGGCCGTAGGCTGCGCCGCCTGCGAGTCCCACTGCCAACCCTGCCGTCGCCGCTGCGCCGACTCCTGCCGTGGCAGCCAGCGTTCCAGCAACCTCGCCCGCTGTGGGTGCGAGGGCTGCTGCTCCTTCTGCCAGGCTTCCCAGGTACGCGAAGGCCCCGCCCACGCCCTCGGAGGCAACGGCTACCTCTCCCTCCTCCGCAGCCACCGCTGCCGTCTCCTCTATGGCCTGCGCTGCGCCCTCCTGCGCGCGCTGCCCCGCCTCGTCCAGGAGGCGCTCTACGTCGTCGGGTCGGCCGATGATCTGCGGCGGCGGCTGCGGCTGCGGCCCTGGGCGGGGCATCACATTTAGGCGCACGTACTCGGCAGCGTCCTGGGGGAGCTGGGAGCGGAAGGCCTGCGCCGCTGCGAGCCCTGCTGCTCCTGCGCCCACAAGGTCCGCTGCTGCCTGCGCTCCGTCGGCCGCGCTGCGCAAACGGCCCGTGATGGAGGGCGGGCCCTGACCGTTGTTCGTCAGCGCGTCGGCCTCGGGGTCTCCAGCCAGGTCGTCCTCGACGAAGCGGGTTCCTCCGTAGCCCTGGTACATCCGGGCAAGTGGCCTCGGCGGGAGTGCGGAAGCCTTCCTCTGGAATCGCCCTCAAAGGAGTATGCTGCAGAGGCTGCGGGTTGGGGTCCTCGCTGGACTGCGCGAAGTCGTCCAAGTAGAAGTGGCTCGTGATGAACGTGGTGGGCTTGCGGTCCGGCTGGTCCAGGGGCAGCGGCTCATTCCGCTCCAGGTAGCCCGCAACCTGCTCGAAGCGCGGGCGCTGATTGAAGCCGTGGGCCCGAAGCGTCTTCGTCTCTTTAAGGGTTACTGCGCGGCAACTTCGCCCGCTGCGCGTTCGACGCCCCTGCGCTCGGCGCGCGCGTAGCGCAGCTGAGGGACCTGGCGGTGCACTGCCTCCGTCAGCCGGCTCACGTCGTCCAGGTGCCGCTGCCCCTCCTGGGCCAGCCTGCGCTCCCCCAGCCAGGCGTTGAAGGCCCGCCTCCTCAAGCTCTCGCTGGCGCTTCAGCAGCAGCGGCTGCAGGTCGTAGCTCGGATACGTCTTGCGAAACCACCGGAGCATCTGAGGCTCGTTGCGGGGTTCTAGGGACATCATCTTGCTTTTCATACCAGTACACTAGCGCCCGCCGTCAGCCGGTCGTACGCCGACTGCCTCTCCAGCATGCGCGTGGCGCGCTCGCTTGGCCGAGGCGCTTCTTCGGGCTCGGGCCGCACCTCGGGTCGTACCTCTCTGTGTACCTCGGGCTCGGGCTGTACCTCGGGCTCGGTCGAGCTCTAACTGTGGCTCTGTCTTGGGCGCTGCCTTGGCTGCTGCGTGCTGCCTTGGGTGCTGCCTTGGACACGGGTGCTGCCTTGGCGGGCGCTGTCTTGGGTGCTGCCTTTGGCTTGGGTGGGGGGGAGCGCGCTTGCCTTGGGCTTTGGCTTTGTGGGAAATCTCACCCTCTTGGGCTGGAAGGGGGAGTCTATTTCATACGCTGGCTCCGTGGGCAGGTCGGGGATCATTTTTTTGCTCTTCGGCAGGGGCAGCTCGGGCGGCTTGGGCTTGTTCTTACTACCCGGAGGTCTGCCTCTAGGCCTTGGCGCCGGTTGCGCTTGCTTCATCGGTTTTTTAATAGATTTTTTTTTTAAAGACCTTCGGGGGATTAGACGTGATCCAAAAACAGCACAAAGGACAAGGACGAGCCCCTCAGTCGGACGACTTGCCCTTCCAGGTCTGTCAGCCGGAAGCGCAGGTGTCTCAGGGTGATGGGGCCCCTAACGGCCATGAAGTGCCCGTCATCGGAGCCGGTCTCCACGATGGTGCCCACGCCGCTCTTCAGCGTTATCTTGGACAGGATGTCGTCCCCCAGATTGCCCAGCACGCGCTGGCGTTGGCCAGCTGGGGGCAGCGCAGGTAGACCTCGCTGTATGCCATCATGCGCACGAATTCGAAGACCTGCTGCCCGCCAGAGACAAAGCTGGGGCCGAGCATGTGGTCGATGCTGAAAGGCTTGCTCGGAGAAGCGGCCGGCGAGGTGGGGTAGTCCACAGCGTCTGGGAACTGCTGCTCCAGATCGTTCAGAATGAGCCGGTTGCCGTCGTAGGCTACGCTCAGGCTGTTCGTGGTCTCGCTATACGTGGCAGTGGCGAAGTTGGAGCTGATCCAGGCTGCCAGCCGGGAGCCCGTGTAGGCGCCTTCCGGAAGGAGCGCCCAATTCAGCGTGCCGAGCGCGGCGTCTACCCAGTACAAGTAGCGGCCCCGGTCTGTCGAGAGGAAGCTGTCGGCGATTCTGATCTTGTAGACGGCCAGCCTGGCGTCGCTCTGCAGGTGCAGAGACTCTCCCAGGTCTACGACATCTCAAGCTGTCCTAAGCAGATGGCGCAGTGAACCTTTTTCCTTACCCGGCTGGCAGCAGAGGAGAGTTGATGTCAAACAGTTCAATCCTCAACACATGCATGTGCACGCATTGAGGGCAGCTTCATCCAGACACGTTCGATGCATATTGAAACCCAGCAGCATGGTCACACAGATTCATTTTCTATCATTGAACCCTTGCCATGGAGTGGCGGCATGGGCAATTCGTAGCATACCGTGGGGAACCTGTTCCGCAAAATGCGCCTCTTGCGTGGTTTGGGCAGCCTGGGTCTTTTGTTGCGCCTGCTGCGCCACTTCCGCGCCCTGCGGTGCAATTTCTACCGCAAACACAGGCCGTTTTTTACGGAAGCCATGCCATACCAGAGCCAGCGCGGCAACGACAACTTGACAAAACATATTGTTTAGTTGATGAGGACGGACGGCCCAAGCCCTTCTCAAGTGTCAGTCAGATCAGCGGAAAGAACTATGAAAGTATGATATCCTGCATGATTGGCAGTGCTGGTCCTCGGACGCTCCGTGCAAATTTATTTCAAGACCCAAAGGAACAACATCGTTTGAAGACATGCAAGGAAGCTGTTGCGCGCTTTCTGCGCGAAACAGTCTCCGACCACATTGGGGACGGAATGAGATCAAGGGGTGTCGGGGAGGAGGAAGCAGAAGTCGACACAGTCTACAATGGTTCTTTCGAGAACTTTGCTGCAAAGGTCGAGAGGCTGAGCACAGTCAAGGTCAGTGCTACGTGCGCAAACGTTCAGAGAGTGCTTGTGGAAATCTGTTCCGACAGCCGCTACGTTGCAATGAAGCTTTATCAGATTGAGATCCAGAGCTGTCTTGTTGCGCGCAAGGGATTCTGAGCACGTGACGATGCAAGACAATTGGAGCCAGTTGAGCTTCAGCCGGATACCACAGGCTTTGCGATCGGTTTCAACCGAGCAGCATTGCAAGTCGATACAGAATCGCTGGCTGAGCGACTTTGCCTTCAAAATGTGTTGGACTTGCTCAAGAACAAAAAGCTGCACGTTGTCTACTTTCAAGCAGAGGCTGCCCTGCCTGCAGCGTTGGAAACGGCAAGCAAGGCACAAGAAGAGGCAAGCAAGGCACAAGAAGAGGCAGTCAAGGCAATGCAGAAGGCGGAAACTGCTGAGAAGAACGCAGCCAGGGCACTACAACTGGCGCAAGGCAAGCGTTTCGTGAGGTTCAAATGTTATGTTTTCTTGCGATGCCCTTCTTTCCTTTTGCAGTGTCAGGACTGTGCGTTGGGTCAAGGAACGAAGCCTGCCAAAACAGCGCCCTTACCAACTCTTTCTAAGCCATTGGCATCAGACGCTTTTGGTCTTGCATTTGCATGTTGTTTCATGGTTCATGGGGCGCTTGTAAGCAAACATGCTCTTGAATGCAAAGCTGCAAGCAAAGCTGACCGATCATGTTCTTTTCAAACAAACAGTAGATTTCCCCCAAAATCCATGCGCTGGAAGAACGATTGGCGCTGGCAGACTAATGCCCTACACATCATTTGTTGTACTTGGGCCTTGGATGGGATTGTTGCTTTCTAGTTGGATGCATTACAGCTTGGTTTCGAAACCTAATCAGTTTCAGGGAGAGTGAAAGCCAACGGGCGCACTTCTCACGTTGCTTATGGCTTCGTGCTCAGCTGGAGTTGCGTCGGCGTAGCAGCTGCCTCCCTTGGCGGCGCAGCATCGTGAATTTACTTGTGAATTTGCGTCTTTGCGGGCCTGATTTCGCTTTGGTCTCTTATTCTCGGCTGAGGCCAAGCAGGCACGCAACGTGCACGCATTGTTTCACCTCGTGCAAAAAACAACGAGCACGTTTCGTTGCCTCGTGTGACTCTGCGTGACTTGAAGTGTTAGACCCATGCCCACATTATTTAACATCAATTGAGGTTTTGTTTGTTAATGCGCTCGATTTTGACGTTCAGGTCCTAGGCGGTTTTGGTCTGAATGCGCAGCGTGTTGCGTGTGGTGGCATGTGCTTGGGTTGCGGGCATGTGCATGGTTGAAAATCAGCTTCAAGATCGAGTGAACGCAAATCTGGATGGCACCAGCCTGCACATGCGCAGATACGAAAGAACTGAGCACAATGTTTATCCTGTCATGTGCCGCCTTCATGAACCATAAGAGTGAACCAAAGATGTGCATGCGACACATGAAGGCTCATTGTCCCCGCCCAGTCGTTCCACAACAAGTTTGTTCACGATACGCGATGTTGCGAGAACGCCATCGGCGCGGCACATTGGCGTGTGCACTTTGTGCGAGTATTCTTGGGTGGTGCTTTGTGGCACCACGGACAGAAACCCGCCCAATGCCGCGTTGTCCTGTCCGTGCTGCGGCTGGTGAAACAAAAAGTGGCAGCAATTTCTGGGGAGCTGCTCAGAAAGCGGCTGGCAACAACAAGACAGATGTTGAGGCCTACATCGCAGAAACAAAGACGCGTGCTGGTCAGCGCATGAATTCAAGCCAAGTGGTTGATAGAGATGAAGCCGTGAAGGCCCTGGTCCAGTCGATGGAAAGCACAGGATTGCTCACACTGGTGTTGGGGGGCAAAAATCTGGGAAAAACGTTCCTCAAACAGGCCGCACTACGAGCATGCAGCTCCAACGTAGTGGTGGTCTCAGCAGATATGCGAGACATGCCAGGTACGAGTCTGTTGAATGCCATTCTCTTGACTGCCAACAAGACATTGAAGGAGAGAACTGGTGACAACGATGTCGGTCAATACGTTCCATCTTGGTTGGGCATCATATCCGCTGCTGTGCTCTCAATTGAGGGTCTTGGCCCGGCAGCGAGTCCGGTGGGCGCCTTCATCAAAGACATGGCTGGCATTGCAACCAGCAGGAGAAAAGTTCGGTCGGCAATCGATGCTTTTCTGAGTAGGGTGAGAGCTTCTTCGAAGAGAAGCGCCATCGTTGTGGATGAGGCCAACCTGGGTCTGCCCGGGTTGACAAACGGACAGGATGTAGGAGAGAGGGGCGAAGCCAAGTCTGCCTTGGCAGCCATCACAGCTTGGACAAAACAAGGCAAGCTGACAAGCGTACTGCTTATTTCCTCAGAATTTGCCTACCCTTTCCGCCTGCAGGCAACAGGATTGGACCTCAGGGACATTGGCAGGGTGATTGTGATTGGCGAGGTGCCAAAGTACGACATGCTGAAGATGCTGCAACATGACTGGGGCATGGATGAAAACTTGGCATGGATAGCCTCGTAGAGAAGAAGGATAACTTCAACCCATTTGCAGTTGTGGACTGCCCTGGCTTACCATCCTGTGTGGAAGATCCGGAGGCGAGGGCGCACCTCGAGAACATAGCGAAACAAGGCTTTTCGCCCGTGCGAAATGTCAAGACAGACAAGGGTGCGAGGATGATAGCGGAGGAGAATGTCGGGGGTATAATTAAGGAGGATGCCATCACCTTCGATTTGCCCGACATCTTCACAAACACGTCCTGTGAGTGGGCAGTCATTCCGTCTTCCTACCACATGCGCCTCAAGATTGCCGACAAGCTCAAGAACATCTTTCCATCAGGACGGCCGGGGGCAAGCCGACTTGGAAAAACAAATGCTCCCCTCCAAAAGCTGAGACCAGACCCTTGCACTGGTTTTGCACTGCGTTTTGTCGGTCTGGTGTTTTGTCCGCTCTTTTGGGGTGGGATATGTCCGTTTTTTCATTCAATGCATGGATTGTCAGTTGCAAGAGCAGTGCTGCCTGCAACCAATAGGGTTGTCGCCCACAAGGCAGTGCCGCCCCGCAACGACAGCAGTGTGGGTCTGTCAGCTGGGAAGCCCTGCCTGGACCTTACCAGCAGCTGTGAGCAGTTTTGCCTGCCCTGCATTCACGTTCTGAAAACAGCTGTCGACTTCCTTCTCAGAAGAGCTCTCAAATTGTCGCCTAGCTCCAAAATCAAACGCGTTTGTGGAGCCACCGGTAAAACGGATGGATGTGAACTGGATTGCAGTGCTTGTGCCTTACGAGGACGGCAAGAACTTCGAGGTCATTGGCAACCCCTTTCAAGTTAAGGGAGTTTTGGCAAACGCGGCGGCCTTAGCTGCGCCACTTTACGAAGGATCACCTCAGCTTTGTTTTGCCCTCGGAATTGCTGCTTCATGCTTCGCGGGGATGTCAGGTGGATGATCTTAAAGAAGCCGTGCGCCCAGAAGGGGTTTGCTTTGGCTCCATGTCCGTTCTGGTTTGACACCGTTTTCATACTCTGAGAGCTTGAGGCTATTGAGAAGAAGGAGAAGCTGATCTCGAGGGCGCGCAGCGCCGTGGCGTCGCCCTCGGCAAGGCGCCGCGGGCGGCAGGTGAGCGCCCTGGAGTACTCGGTGCACGGGGGAGAGCTCCACACCATGTCGAAGTGCCCCGGCGGGAAGGCCGCGCGGAAGTCCCACCGCAGCACGTCGCAGAGGATATCCGGCCGGAACTTAGGCTCCAGGTCCAGGGAAGTGACTTTCCAGCCCGCCTCGCGGAAGGCGCGGCCAATGGAGCCCGTCCCGCTGAACAGCTCCAGCAGCCTCGGCATCGCTTTCCCCAGAGAGCTGGGCGGCCAGCCACATAGCCGCAACGAGGCCCGCGAACAGGCCGGCCAGCTGGCAATTCAGAGCCAGGCAGTCCAGCAGGCCGACGGCCGGCATGATGTTTTTTTGCTCGGACGAGCTTTTACTTGTGTCGAGGTAGAAAAAGAAGATGGCCAGCAACAAGCCAGCCGAGCCAAAGGCCCGCGAGTCGAGCATGTGGCGTCTGGGCGACCTACGCTCCAACGCCAAGGGAGGCAAGTTCTTGAGCCTGGAGCCGCTGATTTGGCTCAGCTCGGCCGCTTTGGAGATGCCGTGGGAGCCGTCGGCGTACTCCGAGGGGCAGCGGCCCACGGTCAGCTTCGCGGCCGACGACTCGACGCGCGAGTTCTGGGCGCGGGCCGAAGATGAGCTGGTCGAGCGGCTGGCGGCCGTCTCCGAGCGCGTCTTTTGCGCCAAGCTCCCGCCCGAGGCGGTTCGGGCGCGGCTGCTGCCGTGCGTGCGGCAGTCCAGGGGCGGCGACTGGCTGCTGAAGGCCAAGCTGCCGGCCGACGCGCGCTTCTGGGACGCCGGCGGGGCGCCCGCAGTGCGTCCGGCCTCGCTGGCCCGCAGCGCCGCGCGCGTGCGGCTGCAGGCCCGCAGCCTGTGGCTGATGCACGGCCAGTGCGGGCTGACTTTGGAGGTCACGGACCTTCGGTTCGAGGAGCTCCGCCGGGAGTGCCCGCTTTGAATCGAGCGGATTTGGCCGCTCTTGTAGGGGGTTGCGAAGAATGTTTTAAAGCGGGAAAAAAGACCAGGGACGTGCACCGACTTGTACCCAAAAAACATTTTTGAGCGAGGCATTTTTTAAAAAATGTGGGCTCAAAACACGCATGTTTTTTGTATGACATGGGCTCGCTTTCTGGCATGTATGAGTTGCGGCTTGTTCTAAACCAGTGTGTGGTCGGTGCTGTCACAAGCACACCCCTAAACCCTCGTTTTTTTTTGGTGCTGTCACAAGCACACCCCCCTTCAACCCTCGTTTTTTTGGTGCTGTCACAAGCTCACAAGCACACCCCTAAACCCTCGTTTTTTTGGTGCTGTCACAAGCACACCCCTAAACCCTCGCTTGCCTTGATTTTTTGGTTTTCGAAAGGGACCCTCCCCACCGGCAGCAGAACGCTATCGGGGGCAGAGGGCAGTGGCCGGTGGGGGGAGGGAGCCGCTGAGCAAGCGGCCGGCGCTGAGCAAGCGCTTTAGGAGTGCCGAGCAGGCACGGTGCTGAACAAGCACCTAGAGCGCCGAACAGGCGCGGTGCTGAGCAAGCACCAGTAGGTAGATGCGCTGAACAAGCGCGGTGCCGAGCAGGCACAGGCAGGATGGCCACTGAGCAAGTGGCAGGCGCTGAGCAAGCGCGCCGCCGAACAGGTGGCAGCCACTGAGCAAGTGGCAAGCGCCCAAACAGGCGCTGAGCAAGCGCAGTAAAGCGCCGAACAGGCGCACTAAGCCGCTGAGGGATCAACCAGACGATGATTTTTTTGGGAGCCGTCACAAGCTCGGGTTTTGAGATCAAGCTTGGGATCGAAAGTTACAGTTTTGAAAGGGTTTGAGACAGCACTTGACACGCAAACATGATTTTTGCTGTGTGTGAGATTGATTTAATTTTTGGCATGCAACAAATCATATTTTTGAACATTTTTCCACATTATGCTGTTCGACTTCCAACTGGCATGAGTGGTCATGTGTCGGCCTGAGGGAAAAAAAGGCATCGCCATCCCTTGTTTGGCGTGCCCCTGGCCGTCTCGCCCCTTTTGGCGGTCTGGTGTGCCCCGGGTTTTCTCGTCCTTTTGAGCCCCCTGGCGCCCTCGTCTGGTGTGCCCCGGGTTTTCCCCGCCCAGACCCCACGTAGGATTTCAAATACTTCTGTCCTCCAGACGAGACGTTGACGCTTGTTCATCGTTTTGGTTCCTCGTTTCTGCGACGATTGTTCCTCGTTTCTGTGACGCTTGTTCATCGTTTCTGTGACGCTTGTTCATCGTTTCTGTGACATTGTTCATCGTTTCTGTGACATTGTTCATCGCTTCTGTGACGCTTGTTCATCGCTCCTGTGACGCTTGTTCATGGTTTCTGTGACGCTTGTTCATCGTTTCTGTGACGTTGTTCATCGTTTCTGTGACATTGTTCATCGCTTCTGTGACGCTTGTTCATCGCTCCTGTGACGCTTGTTCATGGTTTCTGTGACGCTTGTTCATCGTTTCTGTGACATTGTTCATGGTTTATGTGACGCTTGTTCATCGTTTCTGTGACATTGTTCATCGTTTCTGTGACATTGTTCATGGTTTCCGTGACGCTTGTTCATGGTTTCTGTGACGCTTGCTCATCGTTTCTGTGACGCTTGCTCATTGTTTCTGTGACGCTTGTTCATCGTTTCTGTGGTACTGTTAATCGTTTTTGTGATGTTGTTCATCGTTTCTGTGACGCTTGTTCATCTTTTCTGTGATGTTGTTCATCGTTTCTGTGACGTTGCTGTGCCAAATGCATCTTTGTGCCAGTGTTGAGTCGAGATTAGCTTATGTAAGCAATTGAACATCCCAGGCGTAGTCTTTGAAAAAGGTGGGCGTACCTTAATGTTGACGGCTTGTTGAGCTGCTGCATGCGCAGCCACCAGAAGCCGAAGAGGAGGAGGGTCGCACGAGGGTTTCGCCACGCCCTGTGTTCTCGAAACAGCACCCAGCATGCCTTCATGCTCGGCAACACAGTTTAGCCACCGCAAGTTTTGCAGGTAGTGCTCGGTGGCTGAAAACACGCTGGGCCCGATGTTGCGCAGCAAAGCCTACATCCGTAACGCTTTTTCTGTCAGTTCCGTATTTGTCCGTGATACTCAGGGGGCAGCTTCGCCTTGCATGAGGAATGATTAGATTTCAAGGGGCATGCATCAACCATCAATGGCAGATCCAAGCGGCATGGTAGGTCCCGGAATGCTCTAAACCTTAGTACCCCAATACCTAAAGCATCTAAATCGTGTAGGCTTTAGGTTGAGAGCAACTTTTGCGCCATGGTTTGGAACCATTTGGTGCTTCTCAGTCTGCTGCTTGTCGTGCCTGCCGCTGGCCAGTGCGACGAAGGCACCTGCCAAAGCCTCCAGCCATATTTCAGCTGTCAGGTGGACTTCGGCGAAGGAGCTGCCGGTGCGGGGAACACGATCACATTCGCACGTTGCCCAGGCATTGGCGATGTTGTGGTGAGGGTCCGACTTGTGGGTGGCACCCGCTCCGAGAAGCATGTCGATGCTTTGGAAGTGCTGCGGCAACACCTATATGGTCAAGAATTAAGTCTGCCCGAACAACACATCGCTCAGTTGCCTGCTGAAGACAGATTTGTGGAAATGGCATTCCTGTCAGGACTGACCTCGGCGCTGAGATCGCGGCCAATCAGACCGATCCATGGGAAGGGGGACGGCCATGCCGAACTGTTGTGGCGTGAGAAAGTCAGGTGGTCAATGGCGTGGGTGTTTGACATAGCGGGACCTGCTGCATCGTGCACATATTGTTTCAACGACACGGTATTGGTGCCGCTCCTTCCCTTATGCGTCCGCCAGCCGGGCGATCACCCAGGACAGTGCCGCTTTCACCAAAAAGTGCCACTCCCCTTTGAGTTGGAAGTGGAGGTCATGCCTCGAGCAAGGCCCATTGGCGTGGCGATCCCGGAAATGACGGTCTTGGAGTTGCTGGTCCTTCTGACTGGCTACACCATGGACCTGCAGAAGATGGCTTTTCTTGGCTTTTTGCATGACAACCACCTCGGGAATCTTCTGCTGGTAACAAGCCTAACGGGCGAAAGGAAGATGGCCTGGCATGACTTTGGTGCTCGAAGCTACTTCCACATGCCCACGCAACCTCAATTCGAAAGCTTTAGGAAGTTGTTCGATGAGTCCTGCGAGATGGTGATTGCATTTCTTAAGCAGCACAGCGGCGCCATGGGCCTCGTTGCCCAATTGAATCGCACAAAGTCGGAGTGGAGCTTGGAAGGGATTGAAGATTTGCATGGCGTAACCTTAAAATTGGCCACGCTCGCAGAGAGGTTCCAGGAGGTGATCATGCAATGGACAGAAGGCTGCATCACCGTCCGGCGTTCATTGCTGCGAACATGGAGCCGAGCATTGCCACCAACGAGACTTGAGGTGCTTCATGAACTTCTGGGACAAGGTGGGCTTGGGGCTTCACCCGCAACTCTCGTTTTCCCTAAGTGTGGGCAGACTTGTTCTTGAGCAGTTCTGTAAGAGATGGGAGCCCGGATTGGGCCAAGCAAACATCAGTGAATGCCGGTCAGTGTTCTTGACAGTGGTGTCCCATTTTCGGTCGGGGCAAGCTCTTTCTATTGTTTTTTCCACACAGGCATTATTCGTTTTCTTTGCGTTGCCCCGGTGCCATGCAATGTAGTTCTATGTCTTCCAGGTCTAGGTGTGGGTGCGAATCCATCAGAGTCCCATCTGCTGCTCTCCTTTGGTTTCTTGAAGAGCGAATCTTGGAAGTTTCATTGCTGGCCCCCATTGGCCCCATGAAACACCACAAGCTGGTCAAAGCTCACAATTGAAATTTCGCATGGCGCACATGCTTGTCCATGAAGCCAAATGAAGATTTGCAACATGGATATTGCCACAAAAGGATGTGACAAAGATGGATGCCATAAACGGATGCCACAAAAGGCAAGTGTTCCAATGTTGTTCGCTTCAATCTGCAGCTCAGTTTCTTTTCCCAAAGGTTGTTGCAGTGTTGCAAGGAACCAAGCCAACCAACATGCTTGCAATCAGGGCAGTTCGTTGGGTCCCTTTTCACAAGTGCCATTGCCAAGCTTTTCTACTCTGTTAGCATCCCTTTGGGCTCAGGGTGTTTGGCCTTTGGATTTGCACGTTGGTCCATGTCTCCTGGCGTTGGTGAGCAGACATTCCCTTGAGTAGATGCAAGCAAAGCCAGGTCAGGTTCTTCTGCGGTGTCTAACGCCAGAAAGTTGCTCCTCCACATTGTCCTGGATTCAGTGTGAATGCCAGTTCCTTTCTAGTTGGATGTATCGCAGATTTTCCAAGGCTCGACCAGTACCACGTTCAGTGAAAGCCAACCGGTGCACTTCTCACGTTGCTCAGATTGCCGCCTGCAAGGCAGTGCCGCCCTGCAACGACCCCCAGCAGTGTGGGTCTGTCAGCTGGGAAGCCCTGCCTGGACCTTACCAGCAGCTGTCGTGCATTCACGTTCTGAAAACAGCTGTCGACTTCCTTCTCAGCTCTCAAATTGTTGTCGCCTAGCTCCAAAATCAAAGGCGTTTGTGGAGCCACCGGTTAAACGGATGGATGTGAACTGGATTGCAGTGCTTGTGCCTTGCGAGGATGGCAAGAACTTCGAGGTCATTGGCAGCGCGTTCAAAATAACCACAAGTGTTTCAGATGCCCACGCCTCAGCTGCGCCACTTTACGAAGGATCACCTCAGCGTTTTTTTGCCTTCGGAAATGCTGCTTCATGCTTCGCGGGGATGTCAGGTGGATGATCTTAAAGAGGCCGTGTGCTCAGAAGCGAGTTGCATTCTGCTTTTTGCTTGACTGTACATGGTAATTACTTTGCAATTTTCCAATTCTTTTCAGTTCTGATTGCTTCAGGGGATAAAGAACAAGGCGGAGCTCTCGATTCCATCGTTCAAGATCGACATTTACAGCAAGGAGGAGCTTTGCATGTCAAAGCGCACCCCCATTTGTTCCATCCCCCACACCTCACCCCCTTGCCGTCTCTCAGCTGGACTTTGCAGGACGGCGGCTGGTTTAAAGAAGATGAAGAATCAGCAGTCGACCGTGGCGAATCCAAGCCGAGCGCTTGGTTCCGATGCCTTGTAATTTTGGGTTGTGCTGTCGCCCAGCTGTCAGGGCAGACTGCTATGGATTCACGATTCCAGCTGGAGCTGCTGGAGCCGCATAGTTTGAGGCACCTCAGCAACCCAGCAGTGTTCCACACGTGCGAACTTGCATCGTTGCCAGGCTACTGCTGGCTGTGGTCACTGTTCTCGGCTGAGGCAATGCTGGCGCACAACGTTTCACGTCGTACAGTGACAAAAGCATGCGTTCGCAGGCACAGTTGTTTCGTTGCAGTGCGACTTTGCTTGACTCCTGAAGGGTAAGGCAGGCAACTGTTCACATTTTTGAACATCAGGCAACGGTGTTCAAGTCAAGCAGGGAATGCCTGCAACGGGTACAGGACCAGCAACAGTTGCCGGCGCTGGTCAACAGCTGTTTCACTGCGGCGTTCCTCCCTGTGCCAAAGCGCGCGGATGCAGTACCAAGCCGTTTGAAGAAGTGCGGGGGAAAGAATTGCTCTCGTGGCTTGCCAGTTTGATCTTTTTGAGCCAAGTTGTGCACAGGTGTTTGATGCTATTTGTTGAAGGTGGCGATCAGGGAAGTTGAGCAGCAGTGGACAAGAAATCACGCCGACCAGCGCCAGTGCTAATGAGCATCATTGCAGAATGCGGGCCAACAGCATGGGAGAAACGCATGGAGCGGCAATGTCATTACTTCCAGGAATCGCGGTAGCATGTCATGAAGCGCCAATGGCTGAAGCTGGTGTTTTTTCTGCCGACTGTGCGCCATTTCACCAGCCGAGTTCTCTCTCGGCTTTCTCGGGGCAAGCAGTTGGTCAACAAGCTCTCGCAGGTGAATGGCGGATGGGGCTTTTGAGCAAGTATCCAGCGAACAAATGGGGAGCAAGTCCACGCATTGTTCTTTATTGGACGCAAATCTAAAACTGCACTTCTGTCCCCGCTGCGCACAGATTCCAGGGCGTTGGGAACAAGCTGATCTTCCCCATGGCCACGGTTTGCTTTTTTTTAGCGCATCCCAAACCCTGAGTCTTGACGCGCAGGTGGCAGCAGTAGATTAGGCGGTAGGCCAGCTTCGCCCGCGTTTCGGGCTGCCAGGGCTCGTCCCCTTCGATCACCCAGCAAGGCCTCGGCTTGCAGCAGCGCAGCCAGCAGCTGTCCATTTGCCGCAGCCTGCCCCAGATTGTGGGCAGCCATTGTGGCGAAAACTTGTTTCCGCAAAAAAGAAGGTCCTTTTTTCAACAACAAAATCCGGTTTTGTAATTTTAATACGGGCTCGGAATTTGTAGGGGAAAAGCCAGCAAAAGGCACCGACAGCGACCAGCACTTGCTGCAACTCTGCGGACATCAGGAAAAGAATGTCCCATGCCGTTTTGAACAGTGTCCGCGGTCAACCCCTGTCTATCGAACTCTGCATAGATGGTGGAGGCATCTGAGGCACCCCAAGTTAAGCAATGAGCTGCCAGAAACGCTGCCAGAGCTGCCGCAGACCCTTCCGACCAGGCGATGAACTTCTTCCTGCATGCCGAAGCTTGCCTCGAACTGCCGCAGCCAGGCGATGAACAAGCAGAAACGCTTCCAGAGCCGCTGCAGGCCCATCCCAGACAGGCAATGAACAAGGGAAATCTGCCAACCCCAAAGGCAGGATTGCGTACTCGGGCGTGGGGAAGAGCTTTTCGCCTTGGCTGGCGCACTTGCATGACACCAAACCATTGGGATCAGAATCGCCGCGTGGGGAAGAGCTTAATCCTCCCCATGCCTTTGCCTTATGGGCGCATCCCATTCCCTAAGGCCAACCGCTGCCCGGCGGAAGCAACACTCCAGCGACCGAAGCGCGAGCCCAACCCAGCCAAGCTGTGGGCCGGAGCACCCAGCCCGGGCACTCTGAGCGCCTTCTGCGGGGGCTGGTGCGGGTGGGCTTGACGGTGCGGGCGGGCTGCGCCAGAACATTCTTTTCACAGCGCTCAGCCGCGTCTCAGGTGGCCGCAGTGAGCGCTGCACACCTGCCGGCCGACGCCTCAACGCAGCCCTGAGGGGCGTCTGCGGCTGCTTTGGCGCTGCGGGGACGCTCGGGCGACTGCCAAGAAACAACCAGCCAACGCAGAAACGCAGCTAGGGACCGTGTGCGGCTGCTTTGGCGCTGCGGAAACGCTCGGGCGACTGCCAAGAAACAACCGGCCGACGCAGAGTTGCAGCTAGGGACCGTGTGCGGCTGCTTTGGCGCTGCGGGGACGCACGGGCGACTGCCAAGAAAAAACCGACCGACGCAGAAACGCAGCTAGGGACCGTGTGCGGCTGCCCTGGCGCGCGCGGGCGACTGCCGCAAAACAGCCGAGCTTAGAAACTCAGCCGTCTGCAGCTGCTTCTGGGCTGCGAACGACTGCCAAGAGGCTGGCCGACGCCTCAACGAGGGGCTGCGGCTGCCGGGCGCTGCGGAAACGCCAGGAGCAACTGCCGCGTGCTGCCAACGCCCCACGGACGCTTGCGGCTGCTGCGGAGCTGCGGAGCACAAGAGGCCGAATGTTAAGAAACCTACTAGCGGTTCAAATTTTGGCTCCATGAAACCAGATGACTACTGAGACACAAAAGAGGCAAAAAACAGCTACTGGCGGTTCAAAAAAAACTGAGCCTAGAGTGTCGAGAGAGATGAATGGGGACACTCTAGGCTCACTTGGTACCTTCTTGTCCGTGGCCTCGGCGGAAGTGTCCTCGGGAATAGCCTGCAGGGGCGTGTGCTGCAGGGGCCGAGGGCGCTGGACTGGACGAAATCGTCCAGGTAGAAGTGGCTTGTGACAAACAACGTGGCCTTGCGGTCCGGCTGATCCAGGGGCAGCGGCTCATTCCGCTCAAGGTAGCCCACCACCTGCTCAAAGCGCGGGCGCTGATTGAAGCCGTGGGCCCGAAGTGTCTTCATCTCTTTACCGTTGCGCAACTTCGTCCGCCGCCCGTTCCACGCCCCGGCGCTCGGCCCGCGCGTAGCGCAGCTGGGGTACCTGGCGGTGCACGGCCTCCGTCAGCCGGCTCACGTCGTCCAGGCGCCGCTGCCCCTCCTGCGCCTGCCTGCGTTCCCCAAGCCAGTTGTTGAAGGCGCCTCCTCCAGTTCTCGGTAGCGCTTCAGCAGCAGCGGCTGCAGGTTGTAACTCGGATAAGTCTTGCGGAACCACCGGAGCATCTGCGGCTCGTTGCGGGGCTCAATGGACATCATCTTGCTTTTACACTAGTACGCTTGCGCCTGTTGTCGGTGCAGTGTCCTGCGCAGCGCGCTGTGCCTCCTGCGCAGCGTGTGGTGCCTCCTGTGCAGCGTGTGGTGCCTCCGGCGCAGCGCGCGCCTCTGGCGCCTCTTGTTCGATCGGCTCCATCCTTCTTATTTATACGTGGTCAAGATATAACACGAACGACAAAGACGACCCGCGAAGCCGGACGACGTTGCCGTCCAGGTCGGTCAGCCGGAAGCGCATGTGCCTCAAGGTGACGGGGCCCCTGAGGGCCATGAAGTGCCCGTCGTCTGAGCCCGTCTCCACAATGGTGCCCACGCCACTCTTCAGCGTGATCTTGGAGAGGATGTCGTCGCCCAGGTTGCCCAGTACTCTACTGGCGTTGGCCAGCTGGGCGCAGCGCAGGTAGACCTCGTTGTGCGCCATCATCCGGACGAACTCAAAGACCTGCTGCCCGCCGGAGACGAAGCTCGGGCCCAGCATGTGGTCCACGCTGAAGGGCTTCGTCGGAGAGGCGGGCGGCGCGGTGGGGTAGTCCGCTGCATCTGGGAATTGCTGCCGCAGCTCCAGGTCGTTCAGGATCAGCCGGTTACCGTCGTAGGCAACGCTCAGGCTGTTTGTGGTCTCGCTATAGGTGGCGGTGGCAAAGTTGGAGCTGACCCAGGCGGCCAGCCGGGCGCCCGTGTACGCTATCGGGCAACAATGCCCAGTTCAGCGTGCCCAGCGCGGCGTCAACCCAGTAGAGGTAGCGGCCCCGGTCCGTGGACAGGAAACTTTCGCCCAGGCGGAGATTGTAGACGGCAAGCCGGGCGTCGCTCTGCAGGTGCAGCGACTCTCCCAGGTCGACCTCAAAGTCACTGTCCGAGCCGCGTAGATCGTTGTCATCCTTTTCTTTAGGAAACCACCCGTCCGGCGGACGACGGGCGGCTGGACGGCTGCGACGGAAGTGCAGCAGGAGATGTTCTCACACTTCGCGTTGATCAGCGTGGAGCTGGCGAACAGCTTCTGGCCCAGGAAGCTTCTTTTTCAAGCGCGAAACGCTCTTCGAAGCGCTTGTAGAACATTTCGTTCTTCGGCTTCAGGTAGTACACGAAGAGGAAGCTGTAAGGTTCTCGGGTCGCCTGCTCATACAGCCGGTACAGCTGCTCCTTCGGCAGCAGGGCGCTCAGCTCCTCGATGACGGCGTCCAGCTCGTGCTGGTTGCGCAGCCTCCAGCAGCAGAGGAATTGCATGTTGACCCGCACGGCTGCGCTGATGAGCCTCAGCTTCTGCGAGCTCACCCAGGTGCAAGGTTTCGGCTCGAGTCCTTGTAGCGGTAGCCTTGCTTGAGGGCCATGGTTTCTTGTGCTTGAGACGGTGGTCGGACGAATCAGGGCCATTCCATTTTCTTGATGCGACCTGCACGTATGGATTTCAGCAGCCAGACTGGTAACATGGGTTTCCTTAGTGAGCGAGAGAGGAATTTGGGTTTCCTTCCCCTTGGAACTTGGAAACATGCGAATCGGTTTGACTATGACGGCCTGTGCAGCATGCATTTGCCGAATTTTCAGTGAATGAAAGAGTGTTCGACACAGTTTCGTAGCTGAAGCCGTGGCCATTGGAACGTTTTGTGGTGTTTGGACCGCGTGATGAACAATGCGACCCAAATGGGGGATGTTAAAACCCTCCCGGCCCCGTGCCTAAATTGGGAAGCAGTTCTGAGGTCCGTGTTTGTGTTGCTTACAAGGTTCCATTGATTGCCATTTGGCTCAAGTCACAAGTGAGGTTCAAGATCTTATGTGAAGCTGCGTTCATACGTGATCGGCAATTGAGAGCGGAAAACACTTTGCTTGCGCTGCATTTGTCAGGACCACTGTTGTAACTGTTATTCCTTCTCCCTTACAACAGTTACACGGGTTCGGCTATAACGGTTTGACCGTATACACCTTTCTACGTGGTTGGTATTTACAGCTGGAGGGTTCGGTGGACAGCGTCCCACGGGACGTCACCTTGCCGTCTCTTGACACCTTCAAACCTTTGGGCAGGAAACGCCCCGATAAGAAGCGTGTATTTTTTGCACCATGGCGCAGGTTGAGCCTGGCAGAGATGAGACATACAACCCGGCCACGCAATCGTGGCTCGGCTCGAATGTGTCATCATCATCATCATCATCATCATCATCATCATCATCATCATCATCATCATTGATCATCATCACCATCATCATCATGTTGATCATCATCATGTCATGCGAGCCTCGTTGCATTGTTCCGTGCTGTGGCTCCATCGTTTTAGGGCATGGGCCAGCACTCGCCCAGGACGAAAGGCAAAGAGTCGCAAGGTTGACGGTGATCAAGGCCGGCTGTTGAAGACGCGGTTGCGAGTGGCGAGCTCCTGGATTCAGAAGCGGCAGCGGCAGACAAGAAGACTTGATGCTGTGAGCTGCGGGCCTTGCCCTTGCCAGACCTTTGCTGTCAGCGTGGGGGGCATTACGACCGATCATGCTTCAGGGCCATTTCTGCAATTTCAGGGTGTGCCTGCAGATAGCAACTGCACAGCTGCGCATTCATGCACGTGCCCTATCCAAGTCTAAGTAAGTCGGCACATAGGGCCCCTCATTCCGCCGAAGTGCAGTGCTACATGCAGCCGCCACGCCCCCGCATCAGTGCCCAGCGGACAGGAGCTCATGT
Source organism: Effrenium voratum (assembly GCA_963377175.1). NCBI lineage: Eukaryota > Dinophyceae > Suessiales > Symbiodiniaceae > Effrenium > Effrenium voratum. The sequence goes on from CAUJNA010003330.1 coordinate 88,929, forward strand.
GAAAAGAAGGGTCTGAGCCGCTTGCATGTGCATATCTTCACTTTTGAGGTGTGAGGCCACAGCCCCGTCCAGTCAACCTTGTGAAATGCAGACTTCAAACCCTTAGTTTACCGTTCAACCGGTTTAGCCACCCCAAAAAACGGAAATATATTTTGGCGGATGTTGCATTTTTGGGTTTTTTTGTCAAATCCAAGGTTTGACGGTTTGGATTTCAGTACCCACTGGCCATTTTCAATGTTTTTTTGAAATTTTCATGTGAGTCTACCAGCGATGTCCTTGTTTTTTTAAACTATAATTTTCTCCCCAAATGTATGTGGTTTTTGGCACTTTTTTTTTAAGGCTAAAATATAAAAACACATGAAAAAAACCTCTCCAGACCTGATGAAAACAGGAAACAGTCCCAAAGCACACCCAGCTCACCAATTTTCCACACACATGTTCGAGCCACTCTTGAGCCCTAGTGCGGTTGTGACTATTTCAGTCAACTGTTCAACATGCCAACATGTACATTTCACATGTACAGTGTCCTACCATGATCTCAGGTGGAATTCTTTACACCCCACCTGAGAAATCACTCCTTGAGTGGTTTCTCCAAAAGCATCCACCTGCAACAGCTCTACCTGGCTGTATGGTGAAAGCAAATTCACCCATAGCCTAGCTCAAGGCACACAAGTGAAACGCTAAGCATCTCCCCGTTGGCTCATGTCACACTAAGCGTGAGGGCCGTAAACCGGGTTGCTCATTTCTCATGCTCGCTTCCCTTCCACATTCATGAATTCATTCCAGCAATGCTTGTTCGGCTGCAAATTGTTGCCTTTGCCGGAGTCCTTCATAGATTTGCCCAGCACTTGTGGTTGCACTGTCATCACTCGGCCTTGTGGCCTGTCCCGGATCAGGATCTGGTTCTGGCTCGGGTCGTCTGCTGAACATTTCATAGCGCAACTCATTCTGATCCAGCGCCTCCTCACTTTCGCGAGATGTTTCCTCAATGTACCATCCATCTGCGCTGCGGTTCATGATCTGCTCGATTGCTTCCAGTGCTGCCTGTCGCACTTCTTGAACTTCCATCTGAACAGTTTCACTGATCAATCGCTTTACCTGTCTCCACAGCCAGAAAATCAGACCGCAAATCAAACATGCAAAAATACCAAACATCATGCACACTGTCCACAATGAAACTCCATCTGCTGCATTCATGCCAGTCTCCATGCCAGCACCATCTGCACCTGTCGCACTTAGCATCACACATGCTGCACGCACAATCTGCTTTGCGCCCGTCATGTTAGCTGCCTGTGGCACATGTACCTGCAGGATCTTCAAGGCGTCTCTCACTGAAAGCTTGCCTGCTTGCTGCTGCGTGGCCTGCCAGAATTCGAATTCGCCCATCCTCTTGTACCTGTGCATCTCCACCACTCTCATCAAGTAGAGTAGCAACACCCAACTGCTTGGTGAACACATCAGCAGGATTCACAAGTGTCCCCACAGCCAACACTGACAGGCGTCTCTGTTTGACCATCTGTTGGCACCACAACAAGCTGATGCTGATATGTTTCAGCTTGTTCACTCCGACCTTGTTGCACAAAGATCGGGCCGCCGATGAGTCGCACCTCATCACCAGCCTGCTGCGATTGCTTGACCTTGATTCATCCTCTGTCAATGGCCCATCCGTGTATTCGTACTGGTTAATAAAATCCCAGACTCTCTGTGTCCAGATGCCTTCTTGCATGCCGCCAGCCAAAGCAATGTACTCAGCTTCGGCTGAGGATGTACTGACTGACCGCTGTGTCCTGCTCCAATAGAAAACAGGGTTTGCATTGATGCAAATCAATCCACCACTTGTGCTCTTCCTTGAAGCCTTGTCTGTCGCCCAGTCGCTGTCTGTAAAGGTTTCAATAACATCTTGATTGCACTGTAGCAAATCGTTGCTGCATTCTGCACTTCCAAACACCTCACCCATATCCAAAAGACTTGTCCCAGGCTTCGTTTTGGTCAGAAGTGCTCCTTGATGCCAGGTTGCCTGCACATAACCCACCAAGTGCACCATTGCTGCAAAGTCTTCTGCATTTGGACCAGACATCTTGGCACTCAGCGTCTTCAAAGCAAACTGACATGCAGGTTTGTCCATCATCACATACAAAAGCAATCCAATAATCTTCTGAAACAGATTCAACTTTATGGGCTCCAGGATCACGTTGTCTTCACCCAATGGGGTCTGCACGTAGTTCGATGGAAGCGGTGATTTCCTTTCTCGCACTTTCAAGGATGCAGTCAACTCCTTCAACTTACTCAAGTACTTGTCATTTGCAGATATCACTGTTCCAAAGTCAAAAATCTGAAACCGCCGTTTGAGGAACATAAATTCATCGCCTATCTTGAATGGACCAGCCACCTTCAGTTTCAATGTTTTCTTCAATTCCTTCAGCAGTCCATCTCCGAGTTCCTCACGTCCTACTACATGCAAATCATCAACATGCACCGCGGCCGCCAGCTTGTGAATTGCAAACAATGTAGGACAAACAGGGCAAGATTTCAATCCATATCCAGTGATTTTTCCCTCTGCTGCCACTCGTTGCCCTGGAAGGAGTTTGAGAATCTCCAGGACCTCTCCGGTGCGTGGCAATCGGATCAACATGCGTTTCGGCTGATTCACTGTCAGAAATGCATCAGATACGTCCGCAGTGTAGTGCACAAAGTCAGGATTTCTCAGCGCCCAAACAACCAAAATGCGTGGGATTGGAGGTGAAATTGTAGCCGCGAAAAGTCCTGCTCTCCTCGGATCCAAAAACTTGAACTCCCTTGACACCAGTCTTGCACGCCTGTACCACTTCTTGGACTCATGGTCCTGCCGCCAGTCAAAAACATATTTGCATGACAGACTAGGGAGCTCGGCAATCTCCTTCTCCTCCACATGTTTCAGGGCTTTCATGCCCCACAGTCTCTGCACCTCCACTTCTTCTGCACGCCGATCAATGTCCTCCATCTCCTGGTCGCTGAAGCACGGGGGCTTGTCACCTGCTGCCCCTTCACCAGTCCAAAACTCTGAAACTCCAAAATTATCTTCCTGCTCATCATCTGAAAACGAAAACTCATCTGGCCAATACTCGTCTTGATCAGGAAGGTTCTCATCACCAACAGTGACATTGTTCACATTGCCAGCAAAGAATGGGGCATGCAATCTCTTTGATGGACTTGCCTCATCGCTTGTTCTGGGAGCCTTTGGACTTGGCCCATCACTACCTCGGGTTTGCTCCATGCGCTTCCTCTCCAAATTCACCTCTTCCATGGGCTGAGGAAGCACTACTGGTGCTGCAAAAGCTTCAGCTGGTGGCCTTGGGAGGTGGATTTTCCTTTTGGCCGAAATCCCCACCTCGCTTGACACCTGAACTTCCACTGTCTCCAGCTGCAATCGGGTTTGGCCTGCTCATGGGGCCTGACTCATCATCTGTGGGATCAACTGCTGCCTCATCATTTCTCTCATGCAAAGGAATGGGAATAGGCATCAAATTTGCCAATGTTGTGTTATCATCCACAGCTTCTTGACCATCCGCGCCTCTTGCCAGCGATCCCTGTGTCCGAATAGGCCTCGTACCATCTCGGGTGACCAGAGCATTTTGTGTCCAGTTCCATGGTTGGCCTCGAACAGAATCCAAATCTGCTGCTTGCCAAGCCTGTTGTTCAGGGAGTCTTCGAATGGTTCTTGCTGTGAAAACACCACCAACTGTTCCAATCAGATGCCCAGAAGTCTTCCCATCAACACCAAGCCATGTGCCTTTCCTCCAACGCCGCTCGCTCTTCCCAGGGTTCGGTTTCGATGCCAGAACTGTCTCACCAAATTTGACAACGGGTCCTCGATGTGGACCTTCTCCAAGCAACCTGCAAGGTGTGGTCCTTTGCTGCTGAAGCACTGCAAACTTGTTGTATGTCCATGCTGCATGTACAAAACCAATTGAAAAGAGCATGGCCTGGAACAACTTGATAACCACATGCCAGCAAAATCGCCTGTCTGAACGTCTTGGCATTTTCCTTCAATGTTCTGACTGCACGCTCTGCTCGCCCATTGCTTTGCGGCTGCCCCACCTGAGGTCTTCTGATGTGGGTCTTCAATCCATTCTGCAAGCGCATCTTCTGAACATTCTTTGCAATCGCCATGATCCCGGGTTCATTGTCACACTGAATTGTGACCTCTTGCATTGACACACGAAGGCAAAAATCAAACAGGTCCTTGGTGAGCTTCACTGAGCTCGCGCCGCCCTTCTGCTCTGCAACTGATGCCATGACTGCATGTGACCATTGGTCTGCAGCAACCAAAACAACGCACTTTTCCATCTCCTTCTCTTGCTCTCTAGGAACCTCATGATCTGCTTTGGGGAACATGAAGTCCATCTGCACAACTGAACCGGCCTCTGCTCCATCTTGTTCTTCTCCATGCGCACTGGGACTGTGGCTGTCCTCTCGACTCCTGCTCATCACACAAGCCTGACACCATGGTGCAAAAGGCTGGTGTGTAGCCTCATGAACCTCTTTCTGCCTTGCTGTAGGCTCTCGGGGGCGTCTTGGAACGCGTCCATCGATCACCATCTCCTGTTGCCTCTCAACAGCCGCACGACTAGCTGCTGTGGCCTGGATTGCAAGCTCATCTGAGAAAGCTTGAAAAAACCTTGTGCTTTGAGCCACTGCCTGAAATGTTTCTGAACTTTGCTGCTGCCCTCAACTCACGCAAGGTGCTATCACGAGTAACTGCAACGTCCTTGGCCTGCTCTGGTTCCTCTGCTTGGGCCCCAGCTTCAATTCCCTTTTCGGGATCTTCCTCATAGGCTGCAAACTGGATCTCCTCGCCCAGCCTGACCAAATACTCCTGCATTTCATCTTCAGACATCCCTAGTTCTGCCTCAGTGAGTGGTTCCCATAACAAAATGGCAACCAATTTGCGTGGCACACCAGTGTACTGTTGCTCACGATCATCTTGCTCAGCCCATCTCTCATTGGCCCGCACTATCTTCCAAGATTTCATATTCATGGATGCAAGTGCAGTTCGAAATGGAAAATGTCCAGGATTCCATGCAGCTGAGCCATCGACCAGCTTGTCGGTCTTCTCCGCAAAATGTACCGGGTGTCCCAACTCTGTGACACTCCAACCAGGAATAAGGTGCATATCATACCCTTGTCCCAGTTGTACAAACTTCTCAACTTGCAAAGCAGGGGAAACTTCTGCCTGAGCCTCACCTTGCTCCTCAGGAATCCCTGGGAGCCTTCTGCTACTGCTTGAACGCTCTCCAACCACTCTCACAAAGGCTTGTGCCTCCAGACTGTTCTTGCTGAAGGCGATCGGCACCTTGGTGGTTCCTGCAGGACATACCAAGCACATCCCATGACCAGGCTCCTGTCCCAGTCTCCATCCAGCTCGAAGCAGTTTGCCAACAGCTAAAATTGGCTGGTTGACATTGCGTACCACAAAATCTTCTTTGAAACTAACCACATCCCCTTGCACATCATACATGCTCAGGCTCATTCGCCTGATTCCACGGGTGATCATCTCATCTCCATTCGCATTTCTGATCTGGGCTCCACACCAATCTTGCTGATGCTGGCCACATTTCTCAAGCCACATGGGTGCCACTGACACATCTGCGCCAGTGTCTATGACTACACGCTGTCTCTGCTCTGCGCTGTCTGTCACTGCACAAACTCTTGCTGTGAACATCTGTTGCAAATCACTGCAAGTCGGTCGCAAACTCTCCTCAACAGAAGTTGAATACCATCGCTCAAGACCGTCCTCAGTGCCACACCTGGGATAGCCGTGATGTTCTTCAGCAGGAAATGTCCAATCTCCATTGTGGTCAGAGGCTGTCATGTCATGAATGCATGGCCCATGAACTGTGACTCCATCAACATTGAAGTGGTCCAGAACATCAACATGAACAACTCGCACTTGCCAATCTTCATCATCCCATGAATCAATGCGAAAACGTTGTATGCCAGCGCTTGTTCGTGGTGTGCTCATGTCATACATCTCCACTTGCCTAATTGAACCAGACAAACTCGAAGAAGCCATGCTTTGACCCGTAGTTGAAGAGCTGCTTGAATTCTGTTGGTTCTGTTGGTTGGTCTCCTCAACCTGCCGCACTGCTGGTTTGCCCTTTGATTTGCTCCAGCAATTGGCTGCCAGATGTCCTGGCTTTCTGCAATGAAAACAAGCACGAGTTTCAGGTTGCTTGCCACTGTTGTCCCAGTTCCTGTTTGAACCATGCTGTGACTTGTTACCATCTCCTCGTCCTTTGCCCTTCGTGTTGTTGTGCTGCTGGGAGCTACCTTTCCCATGGTTGTACTGCTGATTCTGCTGTCCTTTTCCTTTGTCCTTGCCTTTGCCTTTGCTTTCTGGTCTTTGCCTTTCTGGCCTTTTCCTTTACCTTTCTGCGATTCGCTCCAAAGCCTGTTGATGCCCATGGGGTCGTCGTTCCTGCTGTCCAAAACCACAGTCAGTCCATCTTGTGTTGTACTACCCTGCCAAATAACAGAAGCTTTGTCGTAGTTCAAAATCAAATCACGAGTCTCTGCATATGTCATGTCCTTGGAGTCATGTTGCAATCTCATGTACAAATACTGCCTGACCATGGGGGGAGAACAGCGCATCAAAGTTGCAGTTGTAATCTCACTGGGGCATGGGCTACCAGCTGCACGCTCGTACTCTCTTGTCAATTCCTCAAATGCCAAAACCGACTCTTCAAGTGGAACCTTCTCAGAAAATGGAGTATAAGTGCAAATGCTCTGCAATAAAGCCACTGCTCGTTGCCTGTTTGAAGGACAAAACGTGTTGAGCAAGACTCGAAATGCTTCATATCCAAAACCCGCTCTGACAGATCGAACAAGTCGTTTGGCTTTTCCTTGTACCAGGGTTGACAAAGCAGAATACAAAGCCAAACTGCGATCACGTGTTTCAGGGGTCATGGAAACGTTGTCTGCAAATGCATGTGGGTGCTTCTCGATGTACTCCAACTCTGCTGCAAATTCAGCATCTGTAGATTCAAGCCATCTTCGTAGGCACCATTGCCAATCTCCAAAATGCTTGGTCTCCTCCAAGTGTGAATCATATTTGAAAACCTCTGGCGTCCTCACCAGTTTGCTTAGCTGGGTGCGTCTCTCAACCTGTACTGATTCTCGAACAGCCTCGCTCGTAGATCTCGCAGTTTCCAAGGCTACTCTTGTAGCATTTGCAAGGCCTCTCAGGATTTGCGACAGCTCAGACTCATCTGCGCCATTGGCAACTTCTTCCATTGCTCAGCCCCGATGCCCTATTAGCACCAGAGCTCCGCTACCATGAAAACAGGAAACAGTCCCAAAGCAAACCCAGCTCACCAATTTTCCACACACATGTTCGAGCCACTCTTGAGCCCTAGTGCGGTTGTGACTATTTCAGTCAACTGTTCAACATGCCAACATGTACATTTCACATGTACAGTGTCCTACCATGATCTCAGGTGGAAATTCTTTACACCTGAGCTCGCGAAAGTTAACAGTTAAATAACAGATTATATTTAACATTAGGAGGGATATTAATAGGAGCACCAGTATATTATTTTATTGTAGCACCTGATAAAGGTAGTTATGTAGGTAGTGAATTGGCGGCGGAGCTACAGAGTAAGTTAAACATTGCTTCGAATGGAACTGATGGAAATAGTGATTTTTTTACTTGTAGTTATTCATTAAAAACAAATAATATAACTATAAGTTGTAATTATATTTCTTACTTTTTTATAATTCATACAGATAAAGAATTAAAAACAAATTACAGTTTTGGTATTGATTATGATAGAGATTAGCCTAATAGTATTAATGACATTTTAGGAAATACTACTGAAAAATAAATACTACTGCAGACCCGTTTGTTAGTGGATTTATATCATTTTTACCTGTGAAAAATATTTGTATTCATTGTAATGAATTAAGCAACGGAAACCAGTTATGTAGTTTTGGTACCTACCAATAATAAAGAAAGCACCAGTTTTAACATCATTCGGCAACCTCATATATGATAATGAACTAATTTTAAATGATGCTAATGATGTTAGTATGCGTTCATTAAGAAGATTACATTTTAGATTTACTGATGCATCGGGTAGAGTTTTAAATATGAATGGAACAACATCTTCTTTTTCTTTAACATTTTTGAAGGTTAGAAAAGTATGTAATAAATACTTTAATGCAAATATTTGTTATACTAATTATATTAAACATTTTAATATATATATATATATATTTATTATATACTAATTATATGGTTAAAAATATTGAAATTATAGACGTAGGCAGTGAAAATACTGAAGCAGCTGAAGAAGTAGAAGAAAGTAAAGAAGAACCTATTATTAATGAAAAAAAGTAAAGAAGTAGAAACTTGTATATTATAAATGAAGAAAATAATAAAGTAGAAGAAGAAGAAGAACGCGAATGCTTCGCGTTGCTACGCGAACCAAAACAAGAATTAAAATCTAAAACATACTCAACTGAAAAAGTGGAGTGTCCAAAGTGTAAAAAATATTTAACAAAATACACTTTCAAATATCGTCATAACTGTAATGGAATACCAGTTAAAAAGAACCAGACCCTAACAAAGTTGTTCGAAGAAAAATTATGCATCCTGCACAAGCAAAAGACTTTGAGAATAATGTATATGAAAAAGTTAAAGATAATATTCCAAAAGTTGATGAACAAGAAATAGAAAGACGCGTAGAAGAAAAAATAAAACAACATATAGAAAGCGCAGCAAATAAAGTATTTGAAACTGCGAAAGATAGATATAATAATATGAAACAACAAAAGTTGGAAAAGAAACAAGAACATATTAATATATTAGTATCAAAAATTCTTTGATAAATAAATTTATAATCTAATTTTTGTTATATAATGATTATTGATAAGAAACAATTGCTTATGCGTCGTAGAGAAATTTATGACAACGTTGTAAATAGAATAACAGAACCGCAAAATAAAGACAAACCTCCACTGATATGATGTTATCGATAGAAAAGCAGTTTTTGAAACAAACAAACCAAAAAAGAAGAATAAATATAAATCAACTCAACATTACTAGTATGAAGGAGACAACAAGGCACACCAACCTAATTACACATATTTGAAAGAATTACAAGAACAATTAGAACATCATAGCACCAAAAAAGATTATGCTGTATTTCAAAATAAAAGAAGATATATGGAAGAAGCACAGGCGTATTTTTACGAAACCCAAAGGTTGGAAGGTGAAAAATTGAGACATCACCCATCAAGTGAAACAGGTAAAACCTATTCAGAAATGATTAAGAAAAAGAAAGGAATAATTAACCAATTAAGACAAGATTTTGATTTTGAATAAATTAACTATATTAGATTAATACATTTTATAACCTAATTAATTTCATATAATAATGATATTAGAAAATGCACAGATGAAAACGCTAAAATCACAATTAAGATTAAGACCGTCTTATAATGAACTGATAAAGGAAATTTCAAAGGAAGAATATAAAAATAAGAGTATCAGAGATGTAATAGACAGAAACGCCTATTATTTTCGTGATAGTGCATTAGGAACAGTGTATGACAATAATACCGTAGATTTGAGACAACAACACTTTCAAAAAATAATAGAACAACCTAAAACAGTCCCGCATTTTGATATAGCGAAGGACGATGAAATGGATGATTTAAGAGATGAAGCAACAGAAGCGCTGGATGCTACAATGGACGAAGCAGAAGAACAACACGAACAACAAATCAGTTATATTTCTCAAAGCGTTAGACAACAACATTTTGATGATATGAACCAAAGATTACAAAGAATGAAACAAATGGATTTAAGTTTAGGTCCAGATTTAGCAAATATATTTCAAGGAACACAAGCATTTCAAGATATGACAAATCTTAACGCAACAGTTGCTTCAAGTTCTTCCCAGTCGCCAGAGGCAGTAGCAAAAGTAATTAAACCATCAAAAACGAAAAAAACAGAAGCAAAAGCAAAAGCAAAAGCAAAGGCGTCATTGGAAGCAATAACAATGGATGAAAGCGAGACAATGGCGATAGAAAGCATCAGAGATGACGCACAAAAACGACAAGAACGAGACGCACCAGAAGAGATGAGACCAAAAGCAAACAGTAAAACGAACAAACAAGAAAAAAAGAAGATGCTAAAAGCAACACAGCACACTCCTGAAATAGCACAAGGTGCAACGTCATCATCATCTGGATTACAACCTGACAAAGATAAAGACGACAAGACACCTGAAATAACCAAACCAAACAAGACAATACAAAAAGACAAAACAGCACCCTCAAGAATGAATATACAACTGTTGGACGAAGCATTCAAAGAAGGATTGAACAAAGGGAAAATATCAAAAAATGAATTTAGTAAATACAAAGATATGTTTGATAAATGGAAAAACAACAAAAACAAAAAGGACGATATAAGACCAATTCAATCATTATACCGTGAATTAGTATATAAGAAATAACAAACACGATTTAGACATAAAATAATGCTGAAAGTGAAAATGATGAAGATAAGGATAAGGAAAAAGAAAGTCTAAAATAATATTATTTTTCATTAAAATAATATAATTTTCAATTAGCGACAGCAACCATCGCATATTCTGTGTTGTATTTTCTGCTCGGGTGATAATTTGACTTTTCAGGTTCTGGTTCTCCTCTCTCTCTCCTCTCTTCGGTTTCTCTTGCTTCTCTTTGTGCTTTCTTCTTATGATAAAGTGCTTTACCTTTTATTCTTTTTCTGTCTCTTACTTTTTCTATGTATTCAGGGTCTTCTTCTTTTTTCTTATGATAATACAACCGTGAAAACAACGCCATCTGTTCCCTCATTTCATCCAATGTCATATCTTCTGGTTTCTTTGTCATTATCTTAATTATATTAAAAAAATTCTTTAAGACTGTTTCGATAAATATCATTAATTTAAGTTTAAGACGAAAGCATTTAAAGAAATACTTATTATTATAAATATAATATAAATATATTCACGACTAGAAAACTTATCCGACAATATACCCAGAATTTAAGTTCTACAAGAGATAGTAAAATTGGCAAAGTCCCGCCGGATATACAAGCAAAAATCAATAAAATAGTTGATTTGTATGAAGACCGCACGATTTCACAATATGAAACGGCAAATAAATTGATAAATGACATCAGCATCAATGATACAAAGAAACGAAAATCAGGATTGAAGAGATATGATAAAGCAGTGGCAAAGTACGAAGAAGCAGAACCCACAACCGAAAGAATGGCAAAGACAGCAAAGAAAGCAAGGACAGGAAAGGAAGCTAAAGCAGTAATTAAAACACACGACAAACAACCCATCTTTAAAAGAAAAGCAACATCGGGATTAGCAACAAAGGCAAAGGAGATTTTCAAGAACAGGAAGACTTATGATGTAAAATTTATGCTGTTTTCAGTTGCTAATAGAGACGAAATAAAGAAACCATCATTTATATTAGATGGCATAGCATATTATCCTGTATCACTGAAAGCATCAGGGAGACAAAGAGCATTAGGCGAGGCAATCGTAAAGGCAGCTCAATTTATTGAAACAGTAGTAAGTAGAAAGATTAGAAAATATCGTATAGATGAAAAAAGCTTATCCAAAAGGGTAATGCCGTTGATGAACACCAGTAGCGAATTTGATGATATAGGGCATCTTGTGGAACACGCTGACGCCCTTAGAATTGAAAGCGTTGAACTGGTTGAAACTGACACCTCAAACTACGATGAAAGAGAGCAATCACTGAGGGAAAGCCAGAATATAAGCATCTATTATAGATACATCCAGACCGAAGTTGACGCCGATGCTTTAACAATAAAAGAAGCATTGAAGCATTACAAAAAAAGGAATATAGAAATAATGAATGTCGGATAAATGCTTTACTTGAAAACTTTGAAGGGACAGACCTATTGAGAGAGAAGCGACAACAAAAGAATACTATACCAACATTATCCCGTAATAAGGTTTTGGAATTGCTGGAAATGACAGAAGAAGAGTTTATCAATAACGGAGCATCAATAAACCAAATGGATAGGATCTTTAAATTCTTCAATATTCCAGTCAGACTTTACAACTTTACAGGCGGTTTAATTTATCAACATGACCCCAAAGACTACGAAAAGGGCAGAGTTAAAATGTTCAGAGGATTAGTTAAGAATAACCATCTTTATTTGTTAAACCATGATTTAAACACATTAAGGCAAATGCAAGCAAACGAGGAAGGATTTAAAGCACCAACTACAAGCAGATTTTATATTACTGACAGGAATGAACCTATTAAGTATAAAATGTTTGATGATGTAGATGATTTGTTAAAAATGCGGGATGAAGAAGAATATGCCTTAATACATTCTGACAATGATATGGTAAACGTATTTTTTCAACTCAATGAAGCAGGATACAAACCCTACATTAAATATGGCAATTCCGGACAAATTGCTAATATTATGTGTAAGTTTTATTACAAAAAACTCAAAAATACATTAAATATAATATTGTATCACAGAGTTTACCAAAAGATAGGATTGATGAAGATGTAGCAATTGATGATGAAGACACATATAATAATATTGTTAGTGCTATGTTCAGATTTCAGAAGGACATGTTTAAGGAAATCCACTTATCATATTACAATGAAGTTGATATTAAGATATTGAAGGAGTGTAAAACTATTGTCCCGGTTGGGATTTTTGATAATCAGGTTAATATTAAAAAGTTGAGGGAGATTGACATTAGAAAGGCATTTACCTTTGGCGGGTGCTGTATTAAATACATCCCAAGATTTACCGAATTTGATTTTATTAAACCCTTGACTCAAGATTGCGATATTAATAGTTTTAATAATCTAACTTTGTACATTGTAGAAGTCTATGAAGGAAACTTTTTTTAACAAGAAATATAATCTGATTTACGGTAAGTTTTTAAAGCAGTTGTTAAAGTGTGATATTAAGTTGAAGATATTATATTACAAACAACCTAAGCATGTTTATAAAGTTAATTACAAGAAAATATTTGATGAAATGTATTCTACAAACATATCAAGCAATGAAGGTTTAAATAAGCAACTACAAAAGAAAGTAGCAAACATAAGCATCGGTATGCTGGAAAAATCGCATAACACATCACAGAAAAGTAGCGCATTAAACTCATTGAGGGAGGCGTGTTATTATCAAAAGTTGAATCCAAACAGTAAAACCTATACAACCGGTCAGTACCAAACAGAATTAGAAGAATTAGAAGATGATGAGAGTAAAGGATACAGAAGGCATGACATATTATGTATTGAATGTTTCAGATAAAAAAGTATTGACTAATGATTTATGCTAATAAAAGAACTGCTTTTACAATACCATAATTTCAATAACGTATGAAACATATAAAACATTAACTGATAATAATATTAAAGTGTATAGTGTTAAAACGGACAGTTTTACTATCCACAAAGACGATTTGGATAAAGTTTATGGGTATACTTATTTGAGAAAATGGCGGGAAGGACTGCTGAAATTTGGCGATGAGATAGGCGACTGGAGACTTGAAGAGAAGTACACTATAACATTACCGACACAACCATATGAGTATAAGTTTAATGAATTACCTGAAACACCGAAGATTAAGAATATTAATATTTCTATTGAAGATGAATGGAATACTGAAAGTTATTAAACAAAATCCAGTAATTATTAGGGGTAAATTTCCGGGCACAGGCAAGAGTTATATAGGTCAGCATGTCCAAAAGATGAATAAGAATGTATTATTTGTAGCGCCTACCAACCGACAACTACAAGAAATACAAGATAAAGGAATAGAAGCAACAACATATAACAAGTTTTTTAGCATTGCCGTTCATGAAGATGTCGGAGATAAATTACCAATTTATGATTATTCGCCTTATGATGTAATAGTGTTTGATGAGATTTATATGTTGAATCTATACACTTTGAATAAAGTTTGGCAGTTTATGGAAAACAACACTCATATAATCAGAATTGCTACTGGCGACGTGAAACAATTAGAAGGGATGGAAACCAGGACAAACTGCCAAAACCCCGCAACATACATTGACAACTGTATAGACACAATGTTTAAATACAATATTTTCTTAAGAATATGTAAGAGAGTAGGAGCAAAGGACAGCGTAGAAGGAGAAAGAAACAGAAAATATTAAATGATATGTATACTGACTGGTGGGAAAACAACATTCCACGCAAAGAGTTTATACTTAAATACATTTATTTAACCGATGACATCATGGCATCAGAGCATAATATCGCTTATACCAATATGAGATGCGAAAATGTAGCAAATGAGATTAGAGACAGACTAAACATAAGTGAGAAATATGTAGTGGGTGATATCTTGGTTGCCAGAACATGGATTAAACAACCAAGGGTTAATATCAAAATGAGATACAGGATTACAAAGATAGAAGATGATGAAACAGGAAAACAAATAACATTACGGAATATAGCAAGACAAGAAGATGAGTTTATGTTGTCTGAACCTATTGTAGATAAAAACTTCATCTATCCTTACTGTGCTACTTGTCATTCAAGTCAGGGGTCAAGCGTAAAGGAAAGCGTAACTATTCACGAATGGGACTTACCCATAACCAGCAGAGAGTGGATATGGACGGCATTGACTCGCTGTGTTGATTTTAGGAAAGTTAAATTTATTGTAATCCAGACTTTGATAAGCAAATGGATAAAAATATGATAATGAGATATGTTAAAAACAAAGTAGAAAATTATAAGATACAAGACCGTCGCGCTCAAAGAGAAATTAATGAGGAAGAATACATTCGTGTTGAATGGTGTTTATCACAGTTTCGCGCCAGATGCCAAAAGTGTAATACTTCATTTAACTTTGAAACGAAGAAAGGTAAATTATGTAGCAACTTTACAGCACAAAGGTTATGTAATGATACAGGGCATGAGAGAGAGAACTGTATTGCTTGCTGCTTTTACTGTAATGTATCAGCACATTAAGATTTTATTTTTTTTATATTAAAATCTTAGTTTTAGACTAAAAAGGTTTAAAGAAATAATACCTATATATAGTAGAGAGTAATGAAGGAACAAGAAGTAAATAATTATATCAATAAGAAATGCTATGACTGTTGCCACTTCAAAAAAGAACATATGGAATTATACAAAATGAATTTACCTAACGGAATAGTTAATAATATTATTGATTATGCTTTGGGTGAAGAAGATGAAGGTAAAATTTGTCAGGAATGGAGAAATAATCAAGAAATAATCAGATATCATTTAAATTTGGAAAGAAGAAATAATAGAAATGTTGGAGATGAAATTTTGATATTTTTAATTGTGTATGAAAGACCACCTTATAGTTATGTTAGAATATTTCTCAAAATCGGTAAGAAAAAGTATGAAATGATTAACCATATATTATGGATGTTCTTGAATCGTAGGAAAGACGGGTCTGATTTAAAAGGAGACATTAAATCATATATTGAAAGCAACAAGTTTAATGTGAAAAATACCGTGAGAGATATCAATATTATTATTAAAATTATGTATGAAAGACGAGAGATATATACACAATTTAATAATCATCAATTAACTTATTATCCTGAATTTAAATTATAAATAATATTATCAATATAACAAATCTTAATTTATTGTATGGATAAACAAAAAATAATCAGTGATATTTATTATGATAAAAGCGGTTATGGCAGTAAACGAATAACGTTGAAAGATGCCAGACAGAAAGATAAAACTATTACTATGAGTGATGTAAATGAATTCTTTAAAAAGAATGTTGAGGAAAAAGGAAAATGCGAGGGCAGAATAGTTTTGTTGCTCCTCATGCCTTCTGGGAATTTCAGTTAGATTTGTTTTTTATTTCAAAAAACATGCGCTTGCAACTTGTCCTTGCAATGACTCCTTGCAATGACTCCTTGCAATGACTCCTTGCAATGACTCCTTGAAACAAGCAAGAAGTCAAGTGCAAGTTGCAAGTGCAAGGAGTAAAGTGCAATTGACTTGCAAGGAGTTAAAATCTCTTCTTAGGGTGGCGGGGTAGTGCCGACGACACACACGAAAATCGACCCTCTGCGGGGATCGGCGTGCAAAAACCCATGGTTTTTTGCGATTTCTAAAGTTCCCGCGCGACCCTCTGCGGGGATCGGCGTGGTCGAGGTGCAAAAACTGGAGGTTTTTTGCGATTTCTGCGGTGCTCGCGCGACCCTGCGGGGATCGGCGTGGTCGAGGTGCAAAAACTCGAGGTTTTTTGCGATTTCTGCGGTGCTCGCGCAACCCTCTGCGGGGGATCGTGGTCGAGGTGCAAAAACCCGAGGTTTTTTGCGATTTCTGGCGTGGTCGAGGTGCAAAAACTCATGTTTTTTTGCGATTTCTAAAGTTCCCGCGCAACCCTCTGCGGGATCGGCGTGGTCAAGGTGCAAAAACCCATGGTTTTTGCGATTTCTGCGGTGCCCGCGCAAGGGGATCGCGTGGTCGAGGTGCAAAAACTCGAGGTTTTTTGTGATTTTTGTTGTTTGAACTGGTCCTCGGAAGTTGTCTCGTGGTTCGCGCGCCTGCTTCCGGAACCGGCGGGTCGCGGGTTCGATTGCTCCCTGGTCCGCGGCGGGCGTCGCAAGATGCAACTTGCGTTTTAAAGCAACTTGCGCAGAGCAACTTGCGCAGAGCAAGTTGCACAGAGCAACTTGTGCAGACCAACTTGCACCGACCAGTTTGCGCAGAGCGCCTTGCCTAGAGCAACTTGCGCAGAGGTCTAGTTTTCTATGAGGGTCTTACCCGACCCTTAGTTAGAGGGATTATGTCTAAAACTATTTAAAGAAATGTTCTTTTACTATGGTAGGAGATGAAAGACGATATGAAAAAATGTAAGCAATGTGATACTACATATTCTTCTGATTTGTTTAAGAATATGATTAAACTTTGTGATTACTGCCGAGAACAAAACAGACTGAAGAGAGAGGAAACCAAAAGACAATGGAGAATTAACAATCCTGAAAAAGTATGGGAGAAGCAACGCAGATACAGAGAACCACCCTGACAGAGTACAGGAAAAGAACAGGAAACACAGAGAGAGAGAGAGCGAAGCAGGGAAAGCAACAATACAAGCAAACCGGCAAAAAGTTCATTATTGCGAATTGTGTGATTATGAAGTTAAAAAAGAAGAGAAGTCTCAACACGAGAAATCTTTAAACCATCAATATTTTTTACAGAAAAGTTTGAACGGTGAAAAATTGGAACGACCGGATAGTAAAGAAATTGTAAATGGCGTGTTGTGGTTTAGATGTTTGAAATGTAAGAAGAAAGAAATTTGTTATTCTTGGTGCGACCATGTATCAAGTGAAGGACATATCAATAAATGTTGCGAGGTTGATTGAAATGGTTTAAGTTATTCTTTAAAATGAATAACTTGAAGCATTTTATATAGATTTTGGCGAGTGGTTTGATTATATGCTGGTGTGGCGCGGGGGGGTAGCAAGAGATGAGGTCTGGGAAAGGTATCGCTTGCTGTTAGACCCGGTGACAAAGGCGTTCGGCAGATTGGCGTATTAGGCGACAAATACGTTCGCTGCGTCAGATTCGGCAGGTTGCCGTGTCACGAGCGAGGACCTCGGCAGGCTGTCGCGCTTGGGCGAAAAACGGAAAACCCTGTGAAGAACGAAGTCCCCTGGAACTCGGGAACTTGGCCGCTTTTGCGCACTTTTTCGGCCCGAAAGAGAGCGGAATCGAAGCGGTGACAAGTAGTGACAAGCTCAGCGGGATGGAAGTTGCCTGCTTTTCCGGGCTGAAAACGGAATCGAGAGCAGGGTGAGCGTCTGGAGCCGGTTTTCGACCGAAACCGAGCGAATCTAGAGGCTGAGGCACCTCGCTTGCCGTCTGACACGAAAAAACGAACTTTTCGGAGTTGGCCGTTTTGAGCACTTTTTCGACCAAAAACGGAGCGGTGACAAAGACCGGTGACATCGGAAAAACGTTCAGCAGGATGGAGAATTTGGCTGTTTTGCAGGGTTTTTCAACCAAAAAACCAAAATAATTGGGTCCCTATATGCCTATGTTCCTTACTACTGCGAGCGCAGGGCGGCCTTCGCGCAGCTGCGCAGCCGCGGGCACGAGATCGCCGTGTTTGCATTTTTTGATTCAAAGCCCCGGGCAACAAGTTTTTTTCACAAAGCCTCCCCTTCAGCGTCAGGTTCTTCCACTTCGTTCCTGCGAAGCTTGTACTGCTTTGGCCTCCACGGAGTCGAAGAGCTTGAGCTCCTCCACGTCAGCCTCGGCATTTCCGTCTTCGCCCGTCCGACAGGTTGGTGAAGCTTGTGTGCAGGCGATCACGAGGCAGCCGGGGTTCCTCTGGTTCGGGTCAGGGACAGCTGCGTCGAGAGGTTCTTGTTGTTGATGAGCTTGCCAGGAAGACCCGCCAGCGCCGCAGCTCCGGGCCGCTGGAGGCCGCGCTGTTGTTGGACACTTGCGGCTTGCTCCAGCCCGCCCAGTTCTGTCACGTCGCCGCAGACCACGCTGCCCGTCGACACTCCGCCGCTCGTGGCCGTGCAGTCCAGCGGGCGCACGGAGGCCGCCCCGGTGGCGTCAGCGTGGCGTGAGCGCGCCGGCGGCTGCGCCGCCGTCGCTGCGCTGGAGGCCACGTCGCCGACCGTGGTGAAGTTCCCGGCGTTGCAGTGTTGTTGATGGTGAGAGTACTGCCGGTGATTCCGGTGGCCGAGCTCAGCAGGCCCACGCTGGCCGCCCCCGTGATGCTCAGCGAGCTGCCCGAAACGCCGGCGGGCGTCAGCGTGGCTCCAACGCTGGTCTCCACGCCCGTCGTGAACCCGTGCAGTTGACGTCGTTGCGCAGCAGCTGGTCGCAGCCACGTTGCCCTGCGCGGTGAGCCCGTCCAGCGTGGTCGAGCCCGTGAGAGCCAGCGAGGTCCGTCAGACCGACTCTCCTCGAAGGCGCTGGCCCTGATTTGCAGGCTGCACAGGTCCAGCGTGCCCGCCGACTGCTGCACCAGCCCGGAGACCCGGCCAAACCGGCGGCACCAAGAAGTCTAGGCGCGCCGTGCTCCAGACTCCCTGCGCCGTGCCGAGGAAGGTGCCGGTGTAGTCGTTGTCGGCCGCGCTGACGTACATCACCAAGTCCTCCAGGGTTGCGTCCAGGATCTGGAGGCCGTAGACCTCCACCGTTCCTGCCGTCTGGTTGGGCAGGCCCGGCGCCTGGAAGTGCGCCCCGAAGTGCAGCTCGTTCGGAGGCACGGTGAAGTACATCTTAGCCGTGCTCCAGGCGCCCTGGTCACCCGCGAAGCTGCCGTACAGGGGGTCGTAGACGTTGTCGGCCTTGGACATGCACCACGAAGGCAGGCGAAGAGGAGCTCTCGGCCGGGCGTCAAGTTGTAGGTGCGCAGATGTTCCACGGGTTCACTGCCAGGGTCAGGGTGTAGCCGTCCACGCTCACTGCGCCCACGGTGTGCTGCTGGACGAACCGTCCAGTTGGGGCCCAGGATCTGCCACCGCCTTGTCGGCCCCTCCGTCGTCCGGAAGCGCGGCTATTTGTAGGGCTGAGGCTGCCCCCGTGACTCCGAGCTTGCCGGCCAACAAACCGTCCATCTGCGCGATGGTGTAGTAGCTGAGCAGAGCGGCTGCGACGCTCGAGGCCGTCGCCGTGTCCTGGTCGGCGGCTGAGCGGTACGCCACCAGCGCCGAGGTGATCTGGTTGGTCGTGAAGACGTCCTGGTCCGGGCGGTGCCTGCGTCTGTGTGTCCTGCGCGCTCGCCGTGCGGTAGTTGGCCAACAGCGCGTCCACCTGCGCCGAGGTGATAGTAGGCCAGCAGCACAGCCGAGATGGCGCTGGTCGTCTCGGCGTCCTGCGCCGTTCCTGTTTGGTAGTCGACCAACAGCGCGTCCACTTGCGCCGAGGTGTAGTAGGCCAGCAGCGCAGCCGCGAGGGCCGCGTCCGCCGCCGCAACGGAGTAGCAGTCGGCCGCTCAGCGTGTCGGCGCCGTTGGCCAGCGCAGCAGAGAGAGGAGCTTCGAGACGCAGGTTGCGAACGACGTTGCTTCCGCGAACGAGCTCCCACCTGCGCCTAATCGTCCTGGAGTTGCTTGCGGAGCTGCATGAGGCCCCTCCTCTGCCAGTGCGTGAACTCTTCCTCGGTTTTCGGCGGGCGCTTGCCGGAGTTCAAGAGCTTGTCGCCTCGGTAGATCGTGTCGAGCTTGATGATATGGCTCTGGAACTCGGCAAGCGTCATCTCCTCGTACTGCTTCAGGACCCGGCGCGGCAAGAACTCGACCGCTTTTGTTCCGACAATGGCATCGTGCTTGGGCCTCATGCCCCTCATGGTCCCCCTTTGCGCCCGGCAGCAGGTCATCAGCTTCACCAGGTCGTGCAACTTGCCCTTGCCAAGCTTACAGCATGCCGCATCGTTCGCCTCGGAGCGGGACATCGCGGTCTAGGTTTCGTGAAGGCTGTCTCTTTTCTTGAGCAAATCAGCTACACGCTGGCTTGTCAAATCGGTCTGCCCCCGAAAACATGAGAGGAATCTCCAAGGCAGCCCGTCGAAAATTGAGACGTTGGGCGAGCCAGTATCAAGTGTCGTTGGGCGAACCAGTACTTCAAAAAAACTCCCACAGTTCGCGGTGTCCTTGCTATATGTCCTACATGTGCTATATGGCTCTTACACGCCAACCGACTGAACCCCCACACTCTCCGGGCTCCTTGCTAAATGTCCTATATGTACTATATGGTGTCGAGACGCGCGTTAAATACACTACATGTGCTATACATATTTGGTACATGTTGAGATGCTATGTGTATAGTATAGAGCTCTGCGGGTTGGCGTGTAAGAGCCATATAGTACATATAGGACATATAGCAAGGAGCCCAGAGAGTGTGGGGGTTCAGTGGGTTGGCGTGTAAGAGCCATATAGTACATATAGGACATATAGCAAGGACGCCGGGGACTGTGGGGCTTCTGCGGGTTGACGTACCCTCATGCGCACATGTCGAAAACTGAGACGTTGGGCGAGCTCAAATTTCGACACGATGTCCAGCGAGACGACCTCCCAGCCCGCCGCCTCGAAGGCCCTGCCCACCAACTTCGTGCCGCAGAAAAGCTCCAGGAGTCTCGGCATTTTTAAAGAGCAAGATCACCGCCAGTGCGACGATGAAGACTCGTACGTTCATCGGACCGGACTTTTTTCTCCGCGTGATAAAAAAGCCGAACTTCGCAACCATGAAGCTTGCACTCGGGCTGGACGTTCAGGCCAATGCCAAGGGCGGGAAACTCATGTCCATCGCTGATAGGGCAAGGTCGACGTGGCCACGATGGTGCCCACGCCGCTCTATCTTGGACAGGATGTCGTCACCCAGGTTGCCCAGCACTCTGCTGGCGTTGGCCAGCTGGGCGCAGCGTTGGTAGACCTCGTTGTGCGCCATCATCCGGACGAACTCGACCCGCCGGAGACGAAGCTCGGGCCAGCATTGAAGCGCTTCGTCGGAGAGGCGGGCGGCGCGGCGGGGTAGCCCGCCGCGTCGAATTGCTGGCGCAGCTCAGAGTCAGCCGACGCTCAGGCTGTTCGTGGTCTCGCTGTGGGTGGCGGTGGCGAAGTTGGAGCTGATTCAGGCGGCCAGCTTCAGCGTGCCGAGCGCTGCGTCGACCCAGTGGAGGTGCCGGCCGCGGTCCGTGGAGAGGAAGCTGTCGGCCAGGCGGATCTTGTAGGCGGCCAGCCTGCAGGTGCAGGGACTCTCCTAGGTCGACCTCGAAGTCGCTGTCCAAGCCGGCCACTCTCTTGCGGCTGTCGACGTAGATGGTCGTCATCCTTTTCTTTAGGAAGCCACCCGTCCGGCGAACGGCGGGCGACTGGACGGCTGCGACGGAAGTGCAGTAGGAGATGTTCTCGCGCCTCGCGTTGATCAGCGTGGAGCTGGCAAACAGCTTCTGGCCCAGGGGCAATCCTGTTGCCAACGCAGGATTGTCGGGGGCAATCCTGTGCCCAACGCAGGATTGAGTGGAGCAATCCTGTGCTGGCAACAGGATTGACGGCAGGGCGACTCTGACAGTGATATGGCGAGAACCATATCACTGCCGGACCTTCGGCGCTGGCCCGGCGTGGGTTTTTTGGACAAAATCGAAAGCTTGGAGCGAAGTCGGAGTTCCGACCTTGGTGGGAGAGCGAAGTCCGACCTCAGTGGGAGAGCGAAGTCGGAATTCCGACCTCAGTGGGAGAGCGAAGTCGGAATTCCGACCTCGGTGGGAAGAATTCCGACCTTGCAGCCATTGGCAAAAAAGCGCGCTGCAGTCCTCCCCCCACGGGAGGACTTACATTTTCCTGGGAGGATTTCCGTCCTTGCGGCAGGCATCTCGGTGTCGAAGCCCCTACAGTCCCCCGCGTTCTTGATATACGTCCTATATGTGCTGTATGGGTCTCACAAGGCAACCCGCAGAACCTTCACTCTCCCCCGGTCCTTGCATGAACCCACAGAGCTGTATACTATACGCGTAGCATCTCAACATGTACCAAATATGCATTGTGTAGCACATATAGTGTATTTAACGCGCGTCTCGATACCATATAGTACATATAGGACATATAGCAAGGAGCCCGGAGAGTGTGGGGGGTTCAGTGGGTTGGCATGTAAGAGCCATATAGCACATGTAGGACATATAGCAAGGAGCTGGGGGACTGTGGAGGGCGTGTAAGAGCCATATAGGAAGGTTCCGCGGGTTGGCATGTGAAAGGCGCGGCTCGGCTCGAGGCCGTTTTTGGATCAATTTTGATGCAATATTGCGGCAACGAGAATCAACCATGGATCAATATTGGAACCTCCCTCTTTAGAGGGGGTTTCCCAAATGGATTCTATTCCACCTGGTACTCCTGACACTCATCCGTCCAGGAAACGACCTCGTCCTGCGAAGGATTCGAAATCTAAAACGCTGCGTGCAGGCGTGTGGTTGCAACATAACGACCACGCTTGCAATTTGCTTCCAGGTTGCATTTCAAGCAAGGTCAAGCTTTGCCAAAGGAAACCCCTTTTCCCTCCTTTTTTTGGGGGGACCACTTTTTTTCCTTTTTTTGTTTTTTGGTTTTTTCTTGGCCAAAGGTTGGCCTCGCTTGAAATGCAACCTGGAGGCAAATTGCAAGCGTATCTAGGGGTCGTTATGTTGCAACCACACGCCTGCACGCAGCGTTTTAGATTTGGAATCCTTCGCAGGACGAGGTCGTTTCCTGGACGGACGAGTGTCAGGAGCCTACCAGGTGGAATAGAATCCATTTGGGAAACCCCCTCTAAAGAGAGAGTCCAGCCTCCACCGCCCCCTGTTCTGTCCTCGCGTTTATGCCATGGCGCGTTCGAGAACATTGGGGTTCCACTTGGTCGGCCAACAGACTCCGTGAGACAGAAAGCCACTTGCACCAACAATGACTCCGCATCCGCAGATGTTTCAGTGATGCAGCCAACAGCCAGGCCGAAACCTGCGCGAGCACCTAGACTGGTGCCCACGCATAGCATAGCCAACCTGCGTTCGCCCTTGCGTGCAGTCACAAGCAGCACGCCCGCTGCGGATGCATGTGCACCGCACTCATCTCAGCCGCCCCCTACATTGGTTACAGGTACAAGAGTTAGCGTGCGTCATTTGCAGCGCCAAATTCGGCCAGGAGAGATCTGCGCCAAACACCACGCAAGGAGCGCGCCTGCCCTGACACGCGGAGCCCGCGCCGAACAGCGCTGTTTCCTTGGCACGCACAGGCGACCCACGCTTTGCATCCACCGCCACTGAGACCTCAGCCTTGCGCAAGTGTCAAAGCTTGCCACTCCCGTGAGAGCAGAGCCAGCTCAGGCTACCGCCCCGGCCTGACACGCATGGTGCTCCACTTAGAGCCTTCGCTCCACGCTTTCACAGTGCAGTGTTGGGAACTCAAGCAATGGAAAGACCTGCTTGCGCAAATTGGGACATGCTCATCAACGTTCGTGACAGCACTCACCTCTCAATTGCCTGAGGCAGCATACGAGGCATCGCTGAGAGCCTTTACCCCTTCCACACTGGCGCAATACTTCCGCGTGCGGGTTTTCCTTGCATTCGTGCGTGTTGGAGTTATCCGTGGGAGACCTCCAACTTGTGCATACGGTTGACCTGATGCAAGCATGTGAAGGCTCTCAAGCCGAAGATCGCACAAGTGTCCGCATTTCCCCGCGACCTATGCTAAAAGCCCTGTCGTGCCTGGCTCGCGTTGGCCAAATCCAATCTCCACTGGTCAGAGCATTCGCATCCCCTCAGCGTGACCAAGAGCGCAAAGAAGCCCTGCCACTACCATTGCGCGTCCTAGCAGCTTGGGACGCAAAGTCTGCTCCGCCGACTGCACCCCCAGCTTGCGGGTTGCGTTGGGATCCTTCCTCTTGGCAGCACACACCAACATGCGATTTGGCGACATTCAACGCATTAAAGCGCGCGAAATCAGCCTCACTCAGCATGCGCTGCGTGGCTCACGCTGGGCTACCAAAACTACAAAATTGGGACAGCCCTGGGCCTGCACCATTTTCGGCCTTGCAGGCCGAGATGAGAAATCCTCCTGGGTGCTTCGATGGCTTTGCAGCTTGAGCAGTGCCTTGCCTAAAAGCGCAGCCAAGTCACTCGACTTGTCATCGCCCGACTTCCTGCTGCCGCACTAGCGTGCATCGACAACGACACGCCAGCGTGCTTCTCCAGCCCCATGGCATACACACAGGCGCTCGCACTTCTGTGTTGGGCAATCCAATTGGCATGGGAGCACCGCACATCCTCTAATCTAAACCTGGACGAGGCACAGGCATATACTCTGCGTAGCTTAAAGGTGGCGCTGCTAAGCGCATCCGCACAGCTTCGCCTGGGACACCGCCGCCTGAGCTCAGTGCAACTGTGCAGCCGTGACGACACAATTGAAAGCATGTGGGTGCAGGCAGATCGCATCTGGACTCATCAGGGGGTGGCGTCACGAGACCTCAGTCACGTGGGGGCCAGCGTCCCATTTTTGAACCAGCCTCCTTGGTAGAGGCCGGTCCACCCCAAGCATCGCTCTGCATGCATTGCCCACCGAGCTCAAAATGTTCATCTACGAACGTGAACAGCAGGCGCTTAGGGTTTCTTTTCCCTTGTGTTTAGGGCATGTTGTGAATCGAACTACGCGTTGGCCGTTTTGCTCCTAGCCTTGACCCAAACCTGCGGTTTCATTTGAAACGCAAACGCCGCCATGGACGCCTTGCTGTGCTTTGGATTGTGTCTCGCCGTTTACACAGCTCTCGTGTCCGGCCTTACTTGCATTGCCATTGGGTGTCTGTTGCGCCAGCACCGCAAGGCACTGCTGGGGTCTTTTGGTTTTCAGCCGCCGCTCCGCCCCGGGCCTGTGCACATTCTACCGAAGCGCAAGGTTTTTCATCATCGGCGCTGCCACCACTTGGCACAGCGCGATGCCTCAGCCTTCGCATTCCAACCGTGTGACAATTGTCTCAGCCTGTGGTGAAGCACATGCAACTGGCAGACGCCCTGCCCCCGTGACAGCCTTGCCTTCAACGCCACATGCTAATGTATAAAAATGCCGCGGCATTGCACTTGGATCTTGAGCCCACTACATTGCACCTTGCCTCAATGCACTTGACTGGCAACCTCGCCTGCAGCATTCGTGAGCCTTTTCAAGCATGTGTTGCACTGTACGGCTACGGCCTTAGCCATTGATTCATGAGTCCGCTCCAGAACCGCATCCCTCCGGGGTTGCTGCCATGACACTAATGTTCAGGTATATTAAAGCTCCTCCGGGACCTTCACAAGACGCACTGACTTCAGTCAGGACCTCAGTCATGCATTCTTGAGTCCGCTCTTGAATCGCATCCCTCCGGGGTTGCTGCCTTGGCGCAGCGTGCCTTGGCAATGGAGGCTCCTCCGGGACCCTCTCGAGGCGCACTGCACTCAGCCATGACCTCAGTCATGCATTCTTGAGTCCGCTCTTGAATTGCAGCCCTCCGGGGTTGCCGCCTTGGCACAGCGTGCCTCCTCCGGGACCTCCACGAGGCGCCATGCCTTCAGTCATGACCGCAGTCATGCATTCTTGGCAATTGAGGCTCCTCCGGGACCTCCACAAGGCGCAATGCCTTCAGTCATGACCGCAGTCATGCATTCTTGAGTCCGCTCTTGAATCGCATCCCTCCGGGGTTGCTGCCTTGGCGCAGCGTGCCTTGGCAATGGAGGCTCCTCCGGGACCCTCTCGAGGCGCACTGCACTCAGCCATGACCTCAGTCATGCATTCTTGAGTCCGCTCTTGAATTGCAGCCCTCCGGGGTTGCCGCCTTGGCACAGCGTGCCTCCTCCGGGACCTCCACGAGGCGCCATGCCTTCAGTCATGACCGCAGTCATGCATTCTTGGCAATTGAGGCTCCTCCGGGACCTCCACAAGGCGCAATGCCTTCAGTCATGACCGCAGTCATGCATTCTTGAGTCCGCTCTTGAATCGCAGCCCTCCGGGGTTGCTGCCTGGGCACAGCGTGCCTCGGCAAACGCTTTGGCGAAAATGAGCAGTCCCAGAACGGAAAATGCTCATAAGCATGTAAATGCAATGTCGTGCGACATTTGCCCTGCCAGGTACAACCCCACTCTGAAGGGGGGGTGATGAGGCCGGTGGCCCAGCTGGCTTGCTTATACCGGGGTTGCCTGAAACACTGAAGGGGGGGTTAACGCACCTCCTGCTCCAGGCGCATCCGTGCCCTGGAAGCAGTGCTATTGGGTGGCCTGGTTTGGGTTCAAGATAGGAGCAGTGCAACATGCCTTAACTTTCTTGTTTGTTGAGCACTTCACGCATGGCGATCACTCAGGCAACGCAATCCGCTTTGCGGCCGTGGCAAACGCGCCTGGGGCCTTAAAACTTTTGGTGCCGGAACTTGTGGAGAGTCCGCTTGGGCTGGCCAACGTTGCACCGCTGCCTGGTGGAACTCCCTTGGTTTTTAAAACAGCAGTTGCGGCAAATACGCTTGGCTCAGTGGCTTCAGGGTGGGCGAAAAGTGTGCTTTCTTCACTTTGTTCCTGTCGGCTCGGAAGGGTGGCGTCTCCGCAGAAGACACATTATAGCTTTGCATTTTTTTTTAAAAATAAATTTAGACTGAGCACCACAAGAATGTTGCTTTGTTTTTTTACATTTATGGGTTTGGAGCTTCAGCAGCATGGGTGGCAGTTGTTGGTAGCTATTAAGGAACGGGATGCAGCTGCTGCACTTGTTTTGTGACATGACATGGCGTTCTTTTTTTGGCTCCTTTGTAACTTCAGTGATCGTCTTACTGTCCATTTATCTTGATTGAGCTTATAAGATTGCTTCAGCAATCTGTGTTACAATGTTATGGCGACGATTGCTGGCTGAGACATCTGTTTCCCAGTTGGTTGCTTTTTTTTGTGTGGCAGTGGAGACTCTTGTCTCCCTGTTGCAAGCATTGCTTTAGGCAATTTGCATCATTTGTTCTTTGGTTCAGACTTCTGTTTCAGTTTCGATTGATTGCCTTTCTCTGTGCTAAGCGTGGACTGTGTGGTGTGTTTTGTGTTGTTTCGCTGCTTCTGTTTCGTGTTCTGTTGCTTTGTGGTGCTTGCGTTTTCTTCTTTGATATTCTTGGCATGTCATTTACGAGCTGTTTCTGCGCTGTAACAGCGGACCCGCGTGATCGCATCGGCAGCATGAATCGAGAAAAACAAAAAACACCAACAACCTCGTAGTTTGTTGAAGCAAGGATTAATTTGCTGTTGCTTCGGCTCCATGTCCTTTTGAAGAACAAATTATTTCTCATTTTTGTTGCTTGTTTCAAAGTTCGATGTTTCCTTCTTAGGGAAAGACACGTCCTGATTGTGTGTGATTGCGATTGGCTGCATGCTTCGCAGGCAATTAAACAATGGTGGAAGTGGTCTTCCCATGTTCCATGACAAAGGCTGTGCCAACAACAAATTCGATTGGCCACTGCAAGGCCCCAATGTGTTGTTGATTTGGTTGAGTCACGACGATGCCATGTTGCAAAATGCATTTCAGCAACTTAACTTGAATTGAGCGCCTATTTTTGACACGTCATTAGTTTTGAAAGGTCGCACTTCCTGTGAACAAGGTGGCCCGTTTTGGGAATGAGAGCTAAACACTTTGAGTTTCTGTTTTTGTGTGCCAGCAGCGGCCCAACTTCAGTTTGATTTGCAACCCGTCCAAAAGGCGCCCACTTTGGTGCATGGGTTGCCCTAAGTTCTGCTTTGCTCAAAATCAAGTAGACAATTCAGTCACAGGCTGGATCCTGATGGATCCTGATCACAGGCCAGAACAGTTTGCACCACCAGCTCAAGAGTCCCTGCTTCGCTTGGCGGAGTATGTTCGCAGGTTCATGTTGGATGTCTGAATTCCTGGTTGCGCGGCCATTGGCTCAGCATTTTCTGCTGGCTACGGACGTAGCCGGCCGCATGTCCCGTGCGCCAGCTCCATGCAGGCGAGCCTGCACTTGGGGCAACTGCCAGGCTTTGGCGAAGCTCGAGTCAGTAAATGGGGGATTGAATGAGCTGTGGCTGACACTTGGCTGAGGGTCTCTCAAACTCATGTAACGAACGTCCATGGAGTGGCATCGTACAGGTCACAATATGCCGGTGAACTCTGTCATGGAAGATTCAAGTTTGTCCACCATTTCTGTGTGCCCTTTCGTGCAATGGACTGTCACGCTACTGTGCAGGCAGTTCCCAAAGGGAACCTCAAAAAAGTGTCTCAGAAGAGTTCTTTTAATCTTTGAACGATGCACTGCTTTTTGAAGCGCCTTCTGTTTGCAACGCTTGTGTTTCACGATGCTCATGGATCGTGTGGCAAGGCTGTTCAGGACGGATGATGCACAATGCTGCAAACAACATGTGTGATCCCTGCAATTCTCAGACCACGCCTGTGAATTCTTTGGATGATCTTCCATTGTGTTCGTGAAGGATTTGCATTGGTCAATAATTTGTATCATTTGCATGGCGACGGCAAGGGAGGTTCAACTTTGGAAGGTACTGTTGATTCCCTACTCCTAGCTGCTCCTTTGAAATTGAGTATAGACACCCACAAGAGGTCTCGGCCTCACAACAAAACCTTGATTTCAAGGGCAGTTTTCGGGGTTTCATGAACCTGCCGGAGGGGAAGGATGGGATGAAAGTCTTGTTGACACCCTTGGCCCTTTGTTTGAGAATCTTACAAGGCCGCATTGGACATTACACGATCGGGCACTAGCTTTGTCATACCGAGCTGCGCCGAGCTCTTGCAATGAAGCCACGAGAGACGGCGAGAGCCACGACTTTGACAGCTGAGGACTCGATCCGGGCAGTTGCTAAAACAGCTGCCACACCTGCAGAGAGGTACAGGCAAAAGGGCACGGGAGCTGGTCCAGGGGCTTCAAGGGACACCATTTCATATTCTTTGGTGTTTTTTGTGGAAACTCGCAAGCCTAGGGCCCCAAGGGCCATTTGTCCTCCGCCATGCCATGGCTCTGCGCTTCCGCCCGCCTGGCCGGGCCGAGCCACAGAACGCGCAACCCGTCTGGTATTCGGGGACGTGGGACTGGGTTTGTCGCACTCACTGCTCTTCCGCATTTATGCTGCATGTTCCTGGCCACAAGGGGCACGCCTTACCTTCCAAACCAAGAAACACCCTGGCAACCTTTGGCATTTGAAGGCTCAGCCATATTCCATCGCACCTGCGCAGAAAGCAAACCATTTCGCTTGTGACAACGACTCAGGCATGCGGCTGAGTTGACGTGGAACTCTCCAAAACTGGACAAGTGATGCTTGACTAGGGAAGGAGCCGGCCCTTCCCTAGAATGCTCGTTTCGCAAGTCGGGCGTGGTCTCTAGTGTACGTTGCGAGTTATTTGCTTGCAATGGATTGCCCAAGTCAGGATTGACAGTTTCGGTGACATTCATTGGTTTTTCATATCCGACCGTTTGGCACTCTTTGTATATTTTGAGGTGCTGAATGCGGTGTGTGCCAGTAGAAGAAACTGTGCTAACAGGGTTGTGACCTGGCTGATTGCTCGGTGACACAGTTGGTTTTGCGTCGTGCCACGCTGTTGCCCCAATCTCATGCCAAAAGCCGAGGCTGCATGAGACCCTGCAAGACATGCCATGGTCCAACTCCAGTATTGCCCCTCGGTCTGCAGAGCCCAGTGGATGGCCAGCGATCTGTCGCGAGGCGATGATTGAGTTTAGGGCTTCCTGTTAAAGATGCCGAGCTTTCCAATCCCAGAGAATAAATGCAAAACGATGCAAACGCCACAGAAATACTCATGATGTAAATTAGTGCACCTCAGGGCAACACCGGACGACATGTGCCATGCCGCCGAGGACACGTACCTTCGGAGCCGTGGCTTCGACAGAGAACTCCATGAAGGCCGTGGAATTTACAGCCGGATGCCGGAGCTCGATTTTGTGCATCTGCCTCATTCAAGCCAAATGCTTGGCTTGATCACGGCATTTCTTCGATTTTGCCACTCTTGGTTGCGCCCGGAGTTGAGTTTGTCATGGAGTTGTGGAGTGTTTCGGCTTTTGATCTAGGCCATAGCGGAGGTTCCAGTCGCATGCGGGTTCAATATTTGCGATTCGAGGGTGTTTTGGAGGCCGCTGGCCGCAGCTTGAGATTGTGGTGCACCACCACGAGGAGGAGTTTGGTCATACATGGCAGCTTGGATGCAGAGGTTGCCGAGTGAATGGGGATGCCCTCCCACGAACAACAGGAGAACAAAAGCCCTTGGCGAAAGGCTAGAAAGCTTTCTTGCCGTTTGTGCACTGTCATGCTTGTTACAGGGTTATTTTTCTGGGATGGTTGGCTGTGCAAGTCGCAATGATCTCAGTTGGTAGTAGGAGGCAGCCTGTTTTCTTTCCAGAGAGGCATGAACGGAGCACCTCAATCGAAATGATTGGTCTAGGATATCAGCCAGCGCCCACTCGCAGAACCTTGGTTTCCGGAATCTTGACGACCAAGATCTTTGGTAGACTTTCTTTCGACACCACTTTTTTTTCTTCTTTTTTTCCTCAGCCTTGTTCA
>CAUJNA010003330.1:127500-146200 GCA_963377175.1 Effrenium voratum
GACCAAACATGTTAAGTGTGGTTTTCTTGAACACGTCACTTCCTTAAAACCTTTTTGGCAAGAATCAAGGTATTTATCTAGCAGCTAGCATGTTCAGCTTTGACGCGTTTGTGACTAGCCGCGCCAGGCTGTGGCGCAGATAGTGCGGGCGCCCATGATGTTAGTCCCATGTTCGTGGCTGCGGAAGCTCTGGATTGGCTGCGCTCGGGCTTCCTGTTGGTTTTTCCAACACCATCCAAAAGCGACCCCCTTTTTTTGGGAACCCACGTTTGCTGGAGCTGAGGTGTACAAGCTAGTGACACCATCCGCAACGTTCGCAGGCCCAAAATATCGCCACATTTTTAGACACATCGAGACCCATTTGCTTCAAGCTGCGACTCCTTCAGAGTTCCCAAGGCAGACACCGGAGATCCCCGAGTCACATCAGCACTGATCGACATGCTGGCGGACAAGGACCCCAAGCCGGCACTTGGCTCCGCGGCTTGCAGGGCAACGGTGTTCCCTTGCCTTGGCAATCTTCGCTTGCGCATCCACAGCAAGTTTTAGCTTCCTAGTTGGAAGCTGTACCTATGTCGTACTCAGCTGTCCAATTTCCATTGCATGACACGCTGTTTGGTGCGCACCTATGTCCTATGTGTATGTCCAGGGGCGGCCGGCGACAGGCCAAGCGAGCGGGCAGGTGTGTCCTCAATTGAGGTACACTCCAGTCTATTGCACATTCGGGTTCAAAGTGAGCTCTGCAGACTTGCAATGGCTTACTTGCTATTTCTCACCTGTACCCAATCCGCCAGCAACATTTGAGAGCTTGCTTTCAAATCTTTGGTGAGCCTCAGAGCGCCAGGAGGCACACGTGCGCAGCGCTGCGGTGGAGTCCTTGTCCGAGGCAAACGCAGATCAATTGTAGAGAGAGAGAGAGACAGAGCGAGCGAAAGACAGATGGAGAGAGAACATTTGTTTATGTGTGTGTGTGACGCATGTTGACATGTCTATGATTCTTCGAAATGCCGCAGTTGAAACCAACGACAAACAATCCTTGCTGAGCAATGTACAATGCATGTAGCAATGATCGGCAGTGAATCGAGCGAATAATAAAGCTTGCAAAGATACAAGTGCTGTCCTTGGCACGCTGCACATTGGCAGGTGAGGTTGGAAAGTGCTATTTTTGCGTAAACATATATTTTATATATGTTTTTACAAGTATTCATGGGGCTAGGCAACGCGTTGTCAATCAGAGGGTAAAAGTCTTGAAAGTACTGCACGTGCGAGCTTTCAGGCGAGGGTCTTCCACCAATCATCCAAATTGGGGTTCGTGAAAGTGTCTTCTATCCGTTTTGCGTCTTGGCTCATGGCATTTTGCACCCTATCGTGCAAGGTTCCTCTTAGGTGTGAAAGAAAGCTACACACCCCGAAACGGCTCCGCTTTCCTTTGGACGCCCACAAGACAAGCATTGACAGGTCGGCCGAGTGTTGACACACACACACACACATGCAGCCAAAGGGTTTCTCAAACATGCGCGTTGGGTCCACGGATGGTTTTGAAGGGAAACCCAAGATGCACAGCCATTTGTTTCCTAGAGGTCGCCTTCAAGTACGACCGGGCCGTGCACAAGACACTGGGCTCCTGCTTGGAGGATGCAGACGGTTCTGCCCCATTTGATCAGCGAGTGAGTGCAAGATTCGGCCAAAAGTCAGAAGTCAAGAACCAGCTGTAGACAACATAGATGCCCAAGGGCTGCAAGGACGAGAATATCTCATGCCAGAACATGATGGGTGGCAGCAATCCATGCATCTTCCATCGGCATCGGAACATTCAGCACACTTTGCGCAGGAATATTTCATTCTGTGCCACCCATGATCGTCAGTTCGCCCATCTGAAGATGGAGCAACGCAAGCAGTGTGGTGACCCTGGAATTGTGGCTCAACTGTGGGGGCCCCGGGGTTCTCTTCTCATATCCCCGCGAAAGAAGTGAGCCCTTCTTGATCACAATCAAGACTCATTTTGTGAACAGTCGGGTGAGCCTGGAGTTGCAAGTCTTTCGTTTCCAATTCTCTGGATGCAAGCCACTTCTCACCCAGCACTTGCAGCGTCCACTGAAGTGCCAATCCATATTAAGCTCTCGTGCTGGTTGGGCCAAGCAGGATGCAAACCCCTTGCTTCGGGAGGCAGCCGCAAGCCCAGTCTGTGGCGATGTGTATCCGCTCAATTTGGATCCTTACGTTCAATTCCGGTGGCCTCTATCCCTTTCTTGTACCTTTCATGTCGCTTGTAACAGACCTCATTTCACACCCTTTTGCTTTCGGCTGTGGACGTTCAACCTGGGGATTTGGAACATGGAAGGTCAAGAAAGCCCAATCGCGAAATGAGTCTCCTTGAAACCCTGGGATGGTGACGGAAGGGCACAACCCCCAGACATGCGTTCGAAAGGCCGCCTTGTGGCTCTGTACGGCATTTCGGGTAGACCATTGGCGTGCCTAGCATTTCTTGTCTGATGAGATCACACCCAGTTTAGTAGGCGGTTCCCCCTTTTAGGTGTGGGTTCCCTTGTTGAAGGCTTCCGTTTTCGTGATTCTTGCGATTGTCTCTTTTTACACATATTTTGGGGAAATTTGCGAGACAGAACACAACATTGCAGTTTTGCTGTCAAAGAATCACACAAACATTTATGCAATCTAATTTAATGCACATACAAAAGCATTTGTGTCTTGGGCGGAATGGAATTCCGGCTCAGTTTTTCACGACTGGATGATTTCTTTCTAAATCGGGCCACTTCTCTTGATGGGGTTCAACAGTTTCGACTTTTGGCAGTTGCCCGAACGGAAGGAGGACTCTTGCCCATGGGAATCGCCCGAGGCCAGGTAGTGAAGAAATCGTTGCTGGAGCTGGCCAGTTGAAGGGATGATGACAGAAGGGCATAAGAATTCTGGTAATGGCCTAAACGACGTCCGAGGCTGCACAGGCTCTGGCGCTGGTGACAGACTGCGGGGACGAGTGAGCTCGGCCTTCGTCATTGCGAGCTCTCCTTGGCCTCAGCCAAGCGCTGTTGTGTTTTCTGCATGGCCAGTGGCATGACCGGATTCGTTTGACTCAACTCACGTTCATAGAGCCAAGCCATCTCTAACACATCCGGTTTAACGATTTTGAGCGCTGCAGGTACGTTTGCCTTCTGCTGGAGGCGCACCTGGATGATCCCGACTTTGCGGTGAAGCGTGCTGTGCGGGAGCCAGGGGAGCCGTGAGTCTTGGGGAGCCTTGGACCAGGGCTGGTGGCAGTGAGGTTTTGGCCAGTGACCGTGCCTTGTGTCTTTCTGAACCAGCCCCAAAATCGACGACTGATGTTCGTGGCAATCAGGCTGAGATAACAAAGGGTGCTGGGTGACAGGGCTGGCGGGTAGGGGGTGGCCGACTAGTACCTGAATGAAGCAAGCAAGCAAGCCGACTGTTTGGCTGGCTGGGACAGATTGACAGATTGACTGATTGACTGCTTGACTGACTGACTGATTGACTTCCTGATTGACTGATTCTAAGTGATGAGCAAGCTACTAGCTATCCAACTGGCTGACCAGCCGACGGGCTGACAAAAGACTGACTAAGAAAGGCAATTCCAACCTTACTATGAAAATGACTTGCTAGGGGCAGCAGCCGAATCGTATTTGATCATGTGCCTTGAACAAACTCCTCAACTTGCTCCACATTTATGTAGCCCGGGTGTCTACACATCGAGTGGCAGATTTTGATCAGCCTTGTGAAAAAGAGAGGCACCGTCATCCCCACCAATTCAAGTTGATTCAACTAGGGTCCCTGACATCCGCAATGGAAAAGGCTCTCGCTCGCCCGGAAGGAGTCGCTGACACTGTTGGGTCAAGAAGACCTGAGGCAGGGGCCTGGATAGAGAGTTTGGAAAGACCAGTCGAAAAGGCCAAGTTCTGCAAGGCCCGCGTCGAAATCGCAAGATAAAGTTTTGGTTCCTGGCGCTGAGATTGTCAGATCCCTGCCATTGGAGACGAGCATAGCCGCATAGTGCCACTCATGCTGTGCGTGCTTCTCATGTGGTGTGGGGAAGAACCTCAGAGATATTGGCGAATATTTTGGTTTGTATCGCTGACGGGTTTCGAGCTTGCAAGACGGCTTCCTACAAGACGGCACGTGCAACAACGCACACACACACACCCACACGCAAATGTAACAAAGCCTCAACCACACACACAACACACAAACACACAAACACAAACAAGCACACAAACGCACAAACACACAAACAACGCACAATCAAACACACATAGAAACACAAACAAATGCACAAACAAATGCACACACACAAACACAAACAAGCACACAAACAAACACACACAAACACAAACAAACACACAAACAAACACAAACAAACACAAAACACAAAACAAACACGACAACAAACACACACACACACACACACACGCACAAACAAACACAGAAACAAACACACAAACAAATACACCAACAAACGCCCGAACAAGCACAAACACAAACAAACATACAAAACTACACACACAAACAACCACACACACACACACACAAGCACACATCAAGCCACGAGTACGCGCACGAGTACGCGCATGAGTACGCGCACGAGCACAAGCACTCGCACGTGCGTGCGTACGCGCACGCGCTTGTGCAAGCCCACGCCAATGCCCACGCGCACGTGCACGCTCACGCGCAACCCACGCACACGCGCATGCGCCCACACACACACACACACACATACACACACACACACATAGACATACGCATACAGATACACATACACATTCACATACAGATACACTAAACACATACACATACACATACACACACACAGACACACCTACAAACCGACAACCCCACAAACACACCACATAACTCACAAACCCATGCGACCACACACACACACAGACACACGCATGCACAAGAACGCAAAGACACGCACACACACACAACACACATTGAAGCACACAGACACAAGCAAACCGCATGGCACGCAACAACAAAGACCCATGCACACAAGCGCACAAACACACACACACACAATCACAAACACAACACACACACACACACACAACGCAAACATCACATACATACACAAACACAAACACATACACCCACACGCACACACACACACATGCAGACGTGTAAATATGTATAATGCTATATATATATATATATACATATATAAACATATGGGGGTTGAGCAAAAGGTCCTTTACATGAGCCATTGGGGAAAACCACTAGAATATGATATGTCCCACCAAGTCGGAAAAGTTACCCAAGGTCATGTCAGGACCAGGAATATTGATCAACCATTTTTGCTCCCCCCTCCCAAATGTCGAACTTTTTGTGGGTTTCAATGGTATTTGCGTTTTTTTTGGCCTTTTTTCGTGCTTTGGGGAAAGCAGCAAACAAAGGTGCCTTATTTAAATCTATTTAGATTCTAATTAGAAACTGGGAAAAGCATCCTGGGAAAGGAAGTCCTCTTTAAAATCTAGTTTGAAGTAGGTATTACAATTAAACCTATTCTTCCAACACGAAATACTATTTACATCATTTCTAAAACTACACACTGTATTAGGACGTTTCACTGTTAATGTCTGTCTAAATTCATTGGACATCTCAATTCTAGAAAATGAGACCCGCTTTAAAGCCGAATTTGAAATAATAATTCCAAATAAGAATGTTATCTTAGCAAACGTCTACTTAGATTCTCGTTAAAACTAGACACTCTACTAGAAATATGTTCTTATTAAGTTCTATTTAATATCTGATCAAAAAATACAACTAGAACATGATTTAAGTTCCAGTTTCAAATTCGACTTTGAAAATGGCACCCATTTAGATTTTCTTTAAACTAGAAATCGTACTAGGATGATTTCCTCACTAACTCCGCTTAAACTTTATAGAGAATTGACTACACGATACTAGAAAAAAGAGAATCTACTTTGAACAAATCAAAATTATACTTTGAAATGTTTCAATTTAATTGTTTGATCATACCTTAAATACAATTTGAAAGTGACACAATTCTAGTCGAGTTTCTGGTTTTTAACAAACACCAGATAGGTTTGTTTCCAAAGAAGGGCTTTAATTGGATGTATTACAAATCTTGTTTGAACAGGACAACCTATTTAGATTCTCTTTAAACTGGAACATCCTACTAAGAGTATTTGCGTCTTAAGTTCAAAAAAAGAAGAGGAGACCGCCTTTAAAGTCTAATTTGACATACACATTCCAATTAAAAAATAGTCATTGCAAAGGAGATTCTATTCAAATTGCAGTTTTCTTAATTCATAGGTATTTGCAGTGGTTTTCTGCCTTTCTTGGGGCTTTGGGGAAAGCAGCAAAAACAGAGCACATGTCCAAAGACTATCTGCAAGCTTCAGGTTGAAAACTGTTCCAGCGAATCTTGAATCCAGGCCCGAATGAGACTTTAGTCGGTTTGGATTTACCTCTCCTATTTTGAAGCTGAGGTTTGGTCAGGAGATGCCAAAAACAACGGCAAAGAAGAGAGTCAGGGCCCCAACCAGTTGAAACCAGTAAAGCCCTTTCTGAGAGGAAAGGTGCCCCCAAGGGGGCCTGAAACCGCTTAAAGCCATTCTCAGAGGAAAGACCCCCACCCAAGGCCAACAACCATTTCAAACGTTTTAACCGTTTCAGCCCTCTCCCAGAGGAAAGGTCCACCCCCCCCAGCCCCCAAAAGGGCCAGGGCCCCAAACCGTTTAAACCGTCCAAATCGTTAAAACCGTTTAAACCGTTTAAACTCTCTCTCAAATGAAAGCGCCCCCCCCAGGGCCACCTGAGAGAGGGTTCAAATAGTTCAAACAGTTCAAACCGTTCAAACCGTTCAAACCGTTCAAACGGTTTAAACGGTTTAAACGGTTTAAACAGTTTTGGGCTCAGACCTTTTCTCTGAGAAAGGGTGTAAACGGTTCAATCGGTTTTGGGGCCCAGACCTTTGCTTTGAGAAAGGGTTCCAACGGTTTTTAAACGCTTCAGGAGAGTCTTTTTCCTTTTGCAGAGTCAGATGTAGTGGGCATCACAGATGAAGACGGACAAAAACGTCGACATTTGCCGGGGGGGGGGGGGCACCATGTACACTTATATGTGTATATATATATACACACACACACACGCACGCACAAGCAGGGCAACCAAAAACGGTTGCTGCCAAGGTCCGACAGACAAGCAAGCATGTCACTTGCCCCTTACAGTTTTGCCACAATTGGGGTTTACCGTCTTTCTCTCACGAATGCTTGTGAGGCATATGGCCACTCTCCCTCATCGATTCGGGCAGTTTCTGGAGAGATTCTTGCTTGCGCTCAAGCGAGACGCTTGGCAGGCGCACTGCCTTCGCCAAGCGCTGAGTGCCCGCTGAGCGGCGCCGCTCCAAAGATGGCCTTCATGCCGCGCCAATGCTCAAAACACGCGGCCAGCTTGCGGCGAGGTTTCTAGAGGAAATCGTCACAAGGTTTCAGGATTCAGGTTTTAGGGCTTCGGGGATAGTTTTAGGAACATAGAGGTTTTATCAGTGAATCTAGGTTCCAGTGGGGCGACTGGCTGCCATGAGCGGGGTAGCAGGTTTCCAGCTGGTTTTCTGGGCACTCCCGCGGGAAGTTTTCATGGTTCGAAGCCAAATTGGCCGAGAGGGACACCTCTGATGGTAGGCGGGTAACAAGTGGACCAGGTCGCGGCGGTTTGGCTTGATTTGGGTTAGCCTGAAGTCATGCTTTTGCATCGGCTTGGTTGGCGGGCCTGTCGAGAAGGCAGCTTCTTGTTGGGGTTCATGCATTTCTGTCTCGTTTAGAGTGGCTGTATAGGTTGGTTTGTGGCTGGATGGTTTCAGATTGATGTTTGTGTGGAAGGCGGACAGATCCTTGATTAACATCAAGAGTTAGATTAAACTCGCTTCACGCTTAGGACAGGTGTTTCAGAGCCAAAATGGGTGCTTCCTCATGTGAAATGGGCGTGTCGTTTTTTGAAGGTACCCTGTTTGGGGTTGTTCTAAGGGGGTGCCAAAGGGACAGCACGTATTTGGGGGTTCCCTCAAAAAAAGACAAACCCACACGGCTTGTTCCTGTGGCGCTTGCATAGGATGCTTGGAGCGTGTGCCTGCGGCGGAGCACATGCAGGCCGGACCAGATCGTGTCTCAGCCTTTGCTGCTTCGAAGTCAGGTTTGGTCCTGACCAGTTTTGAGATACCTCAATCAGGCATCAATGAGGTAATCCTCATTTGGTAATTATTGGCGGTTTGAAATTTGAACCTTCGGTTCTTGTAGAGGGTAGCTGGGAACCTCCAAACAACCAATCCAACCCACCAATTGGAGGGAAGCCGAAACAACGATTAGTCGGTTGAACACAAGGATGAGACAAGTCCTGATTTTGGGATGAGAACTCCATTTCACTTCGCTGCCTCGCCAAACTTATTCCCGCTTTGATTGAACTTCATCATCCACACATTCATGTATCATGTATGCTTTGACCCACGGATGCATTCCATTGCTTGATTATTGATCGCTATGTTTCTGTGCTCTCTGAAAACAAGTGTTTCCTACCATCCTCTGATACGAAATCCGAGCGAAACTCGATAGCAGCCCCGACACGTTTGAGCATAACAAATCTTGTCATGAACAAAAAAAAAGACCTTCCTTTGTAAAGATAATCAAGTTCAGATGAAGCGAATCTTTAATATAGTGCCACTCGAAGGCCTAACTAGAGAAGGGGTTTCGAACCCAAATTGGATCCAGAGGAGGGGTCTTCCCGAAGCCTGAAGAGAACATTGTGGATTCGTTGTATCCCTTGTTTTGGGGAGACGGTACGCATTTTCATTTGGATGGCTTCAGCCGCTTGCAGGGCCCGCTTGCAGCTGCCCACCCGTCGCGTGCTTAGCAGAACCCGACGTTTTGGATGCGCGCGGCCTAGCTCCCCCGAATCGTGGAAGCTGAAAGGACTGTCCACACGGGTGCGTCTTTTTTTCAGTTTACCTTTTTTGGGTTGGTTCAAAGGGAGGTTAAATGAACACCACCCAGTTGTTGGAAGGTAAGCTCCAAAGCTTTTGGGGCTTGTAAGAAGGGAATGGATCAAAATTGCTTATTTTCCTATTGTGCCGTTCCTTTCCTTATTTATTCTCAGGTCCCTTAGTTCCTGGAAGGCATCTAGCCAGCTCTACCCCGCAGTTGGAAATAGGGGACTGCTTGCTTTCTCTCCTGACTTTCCTTCCAACGCCAGAAGATCCATCGGTCCATTTCTCCATTTGGGTGTGTCTTTTTTTAGGGGCCCCACAAAATAAAAGGTTTTCCTGTTGCTTTTCTCTTGCAGAACCCGAGAACAACAGGGAGATGCTCACAAACACGACGCAGCCATTACTTTCAGGCTGCAGCGCCGGCGGCGCAGTCGGCGCCCTCCGCGCCATCGGCGCCCTCCGCGCCATCGGCGCCATCCGTGCGGCTGCCTGGGGATTGAAACCGAAGCCGAGTGGATCGACAGGAAAAGAAGATGAGGCAATTGAAGTCTTTCGCTTTGTTCGCGGAAGGACTTGGACCTTATTGCCGGAAACGTGGGACACGTATGTATAGCAGTGCAGGGCACATGACCCGGAAAGGATGAACAATGTGCTGCAAAGTGAATCCGCCGCTCAGGCCCCGGCAGATCCAGAAGGTCCGGGTGCGAGACGCGCTTTTTGGCCAGAGACGGCTTTTTGGGCTCTGGGAGAGCAGTTTCCACCCGTTGCTCTCATGTTGAAAATTGCGAAGCGCGTTCCAATCTGCTGGCATGCCAGACATTTGCGAGCGCTTCGAGCAGTGGGAAGAGTGGGATGCAAGGGCCTTGGAGATGGGGGGGTCGGCGCGCATTGGTGGCCATGGGGGCATTGCTGGGTTGTCCTTGCACATCATCAACTCTCCAATATTATCCAAACAACATCTACAGCAGAATGATGCGGGAAGATGTGCGAGACCTGGAAGCCATTGTGAAATGCTGTGACATTCTTGGCAGCAGACTGACTTGGAAGAAACCAATGTGCATGTTTGCTGGGTCTCTCTCGCTCTTTGCTTCGTGACATCATTTCGCCGGTCGTTGAGTTTTGGGAGTGGTTTTCACTGGGACATGAGGGTTGCCGATGAGGGAACTGGGGGAGGTTGATGCCAGAATTCTTAACAGGTGCGACATCGGAGTGCTGGCATCATTCCCGTGAGACCTTTTTCTTAAACAACATGAGCCACCAGCATCAGTTGTTGAGAGTGGATTATTAACTTGGCTGTGGTCGATGCTGAATGAACCAGGTTGAAAAGGTGTCAAATTGAAGACAAACTCAATATGTACCGTATGATCCATATGTATGTTCAGTCATGCCTCCAGTGCTCCCTCTCAGGCGTCCACGCCGCTGTGGAAACATGCCGTGGCCGGCAGCTGCGTCGCGTTCTCAAGCTGGGTTCGTGCGAGTTTGTAGGAGGTTCCTCTGTGCCTCCGGGCACTGAACAAGTCCAATTCAGTGACATATGTTGTTGAAGCAGGTGGTGTATCATGTTGCTTGATATGATTGATGCCCAATTCTTGAGCTGGGCATGGACCTTTGCCTTTCTAACCATTGACATTTGAAGCGTACTGCCGACGTTGAGAGCTCTCAATCACGAGACCCCGACAAGGGCGAGCTGGTTATCGTTGGCCCAGAGCAGGCGAACAATTTCGCGACTTACGTCTGGCAATTCCGTGACTGGAGCGGGAGTAGTTGACTTCTTTGCAGCTTGGTTGGTTGATCAACTTTGACCTTGCTCGGCTTCGACACACTTGTTCTCAGTGCCATATCTTTGCATGCATGAAACTCATTCGACCTCGGTTTTGATCAGATCATTGCGTGACCTATTTTGCACTTTTGAACTCTAAGCCTCCTGCATGAGCGATGACTGACTTTTGAATTCATACACCTCGCCACTGATTGGCATCAATATTCCTTTCTCCTCAACATGGCGCGGTTTAGTAGGGTAGACCTCACTAGGATCGAGCACAGACACACGGCTAGCGCTTGTGTTCCAGGATTTTTCCGTAGACGAACACGCAGGCACGCATGTAATCAATTTGTTTGAACTGACAATTGTAGACTTTGAATAAAGCGCGCGCACGTTTATGTAGATGCGCCATTTGCATGCTGTGGGAGGGCCAGTACGTTTGAATGCTGTCAATTTGTAGCTTTATACATAAAGCGCGCGCGTGCTTGCTTATTTTGCAGGCTTCTGGTGACAGCTTCAGCGGTTATAGCTTGATTATCGGCTTCGGCTGAGGCCGGCGTCATGGAGCACATCGGCATGTACCCGCTGGACACGGTGAAGACCCACATGCAGGCAGAAGTGAGAAAGGTCATTGTTTTCTGGGACCGCTGCCCAAATTATATTCCCAATCCGAACATGTGTAAAGGGCGATTAATTCCGCCTCGCAGCGGCAAGGGAGGAATTGAAGATCGATGTGGCACGGGCGTGGGACCGACGAGGGGAACTGGCGAGCAACTTGTTGGTTCTTGTCAAACGGCTTCAGTGGCAAGCTGCAGCTTTGAACACTTAAGCTCCAAGCATTGCCGTGTAAATCCTTTGGGCGGAAGAGGGGACTATTATATTTGTGACAAGAGGTTCTCTGAGACTTGTTTCTCAGAGTGCTGCTATTTGACTGTTACTCTGGATGCGGACGATAGCAACCCTTGGCATGGTCACACCTTCCTCAACAGCAGCGCGATAAGCGGCAATCCCGTTGAGCTTCTTGGCTTTCCATTCTTTCATGCCTCTACTTCGTGCAGTGCTGGGAGCCAGCATGTGTTTGAGAGCATTCCTGGGCCATTGGCACATGTTCCTGGCTGGCTGATTTTCTATGACAGGTTTATGAGAAGGTCAGCCGATGCAAGGTAGGTTTTGGATGGGCCCCTGCTGTATTTGTCAGTATTTGACCGTCTTCTCCCATGAAAAGCAATGCACTTCAGGTACCCTCTCAGTTTTTTTATTTGGTTAGCTATTGCCACAGCTCACTTTTGAAGGATTGATGCTGCCAATTGAGGGTCACTCAAGTGAACTCAGTCTTGCAGAATCTCCGTGAACATGCAGGCCTATGTTCATCCTTCATGACGTTCGCTTTGCCTCAGGCCTTGCGGCCTGGCGGTCGCCTGACC
This sequence comes from Effrenium voratum, assembly GCA_963377175.1. NCBI lineage: Eukaryota > Dinophyceae > Suessiales > Symbiodiniaceae > Effrenium > Effrenium voratum. The sequence continues at coordinate 139,652 of CAUJNA010003330.1, forward strand.
TTGTCTGGCGTGGTGCAAGGCATTGCGGAGGACGGCAATAACGGTTCGGTTGGTCTATTTCCATGTGCTGACGCGTGATAGTGTTTGCCGACTTGAATAATGCGAACTGCAGGATGGCTTTCCCTGTACGATCCTGCAAAGTGACACGCCCCGAAACGGATCAAGCAGGTTCTGCTTGAGCAGCCGTATAATGGAGGGAAACGAAAGCTATGTGTTCCTTCCCTTTTCAGGCGCTGCAAGTGGATTGTAAGGTGTGGCAAGCTGGTGCTCTGATTCTGTTGAGTCATCAAACTATCCAGCCCTGTCAATACAGACGCTTGACCACAGATCTTCATGTTATTTGCTCAACAGGAACCACAGCTTATTCCGGGCAAGCTCTGCTGCTGCTCTTGAAAGGCACGGCAAGAAGTACATCAAGGTCTCCTTGCGTTCCTTCACGCTCCTTGCTGGCCACCAGTCTGTGAGCCCTTGTATCGGATGGCTTGCTACCCGTTCGACTTTGCGGATGACTGCCTTGGATTCAAAGTTTTGCATGCCTCAGAGCGCTGCGGACAGGGATGCTTTTGGATGCGCATGATGCCTGCTTCGCGCACGCTCTGCTGGAGCCTTATCTACCTCTTTGCGCATTACGATGGCTTTGCAGTTTCATGGAGTTGTAGTTGCCAAGTTTCTCATGTGATTCGTCCAACGTCGATAAGTTGCCGCCTGCTGCCCGCCCTGCTTTGAACTTGAACCAAATTCCCCATCTGTGCATTTGCAAGGCAAGTGACCAATTCGCGAAGGAGAGCGGCGGCCGCGGCTTTATGCGCGGGGCTTCCTCCATCGTTATAGGTGGGACCGGGGCCGGGAGCCGGGGGATGATTTTGCAAGTTGGGAGTTTGACACGTGTGGCTTGGAGGATTTCATGGAACACCATTCGGGTCGCCTGCAACTGGGCAGGCACAGGGTGACAGGGGGACCGCTCGGCGTTTCCAGCCAGGAGCAGCTACATTGCCACTTTTGCGCCATCACACAGGGTATATACATCTTTTCAATAGTTGTCAAGCAACTGCACAACTTATAGGATTTCACGCAAGCCAAAATCAGTTGTACGAGCACCAGAGGTACTGTGCAAGCCAGGCCTTCAGCAGGGTTCGGTGTGTGCCAGGCTGTGTCCCGGCCCACATTGCTCTTTTCACGAGCTACGAATACGTGAAGGCGCTGCATGGCTTGAATGTTTGAGTAGCTGCATGTCGAGCCCCTTCGTGTCCCAAGAAGGTCAAAGACGAGAGCAGCCATTTGCCATTTTGAGGTCTTGATTGGATCAGACACTGACTGGCTTTGCCATGTGTTTCCTTAGAACAATATGTTGGGATGTTCCTGCACTTGATTTCGAACAGGTCTGGGTTCTTGTGTGTCCATACAGGCTGCTTTCCAGGTTCTTGTATGCCACGCATGGCCATTTGAAGAGTATGATGTGTGCGCAGCATCATTTGAGTCGAACAACACATGAATGAGTATTTGCCGACAAAGTGCATTGCTGCCAAATGTTCCTTCACCAGTTAGCATCCAAAGACAGTTATCAGCGAAGACTACCAGAGCGGTGTTTGCTTGCTTTGAATGCAAGGACAAAGGCCAGCACCCGAGCAGAGCATCCAACTTCGGTTTACCTGGCATGCACATTCTGTGAATAGCAAGGACTGCTTTACACCGTTGGGCTGTCCATGTGACCTTGGACTTCACGATCTCCGAGTGCCAGGGTCGGGTGATCAGCGACGAGACCGCCCACGAGCCAGCGCGAGCAGCGCTGTGTGGCCACGGGCCTCGGGAGGGTCGGGTCGGGCCGTGGTGCTCCATGGCAAACGAGCTGAAAGGCACGGGGACCACCCATCCGCCATTTTCTCGATCAGAGTTGGCGGTTGTTTCTTTTGTTGTAGAGCCTTGCGCAACGAAGGAGACTGTGGCTCCACATCGCCTTATCATGCAGCTATGTGCTCAGGTGCCATGTGTTCACAATGTCAAGGCTGCATTGAAAAACATCGTCCGCCAGTATTTTGACTTTTTGTTTTTGCGGGCTTGGGCCCGACATAAACCCAGCTCCCAATGTCAGATTCCGCCTTCCTGCTTCCTTCGACCCAGTTTCCGACTCTGGCTCCAGCAAGCAGCACGCGTAAGGCTCCGCGGGAGGATGTCAGCCAAGCCAAGCCAAGTTCCTCAGGCCTAGTGGCCCAGGGCCAGGTCCATACGCATCCGCCAGCTTCCGGCCATGTGCGTGGCAAAGACCGAATGTGGAGACCTCATGGCAAAGTTCATGAAGGACGGAAAATGGAGGGAGCTGATGCTACAGATACCAGAGCAACCCGTTTTTTTGCACGACGCCTGCGGTCCTGTTGCCGGAAAAGCCACCGAAGAAGCGACATGGAAGTTCCTACCCGGCGCATCCCTCAAGACCCTTTCTCCGACCCGAACCCAAGTTTAGAGTTTAGAGACAGGATATTTCGGGCTGAAGCTGGGTCAGCCGGTGTTGCAGCAATACGAAGCAACCTCAAACACAATGGGGAGAGCGGTTCAAGCATTTGACCCTGAAATTCTTTCAAACACATATGCAAGAGACAGCTGGACAATCGTGCCACACACACACAAAATGTCAATGCAGATTGTGAACGTTGTGCACAGGCTGCGCGTACGTTGTGAATACTGTGAATACAATGACCTGAGTGGTGAAATCCCTGCAGGAAGAGAGTGCTGCCTTCCTCATGGATCCCTCCACTGAGCAGCTGTTGGCCGTTTCTGCAGAGCTCTGTAGGCCTGGGGACCACTTTTTGGGCGCCCTTGGCCCGGCCCCGCCATCCTAGATCCAGCTAGATCAAAGGCCGGTGATGGCGAATCTTTGAGTCTGATTTGCATGTTTGTGTGGCACGGCGTTGGAGGAGGCCAACAGGTACGCCTTGCAACTTAAGCTGACTTTGCGGATGTACAATGAGCCCACCAACGCAAAGTGTTCTTTGAGCAAAGTGTTCAAGGAGTTATTTCACTTTGACACGGAATCTGTCCTTGATGAAAAGTGGAATGTGTGCTCCAGATTTGGACAGGCTTGGCGGCGATAGGTGTGGCAAACTTGATGGGCTTCCCGTGGCCCGGACAAAGACCGGGATTCGTTTGTGACCGTGAGGTCACCCAGCGGCCAGAACCTCATCTCAAAACTCGACGGCCCCTTTGGTTCCTGAAGGGAAGCGGAAACCAAAGCAGGACATCTCCTTGCCCTTCCAGAGTTGACATCAGATTCGACACAGCCGGTCAGCGGGTTGCTCTCCAGGCAGACTCGACACAGCGAGGCCGCGCTGCTTGAGACTGGCCTCGAGCTACTGCTGCGGGGGCTTCCCAACCATTTGGCGCCTTGGCAATCACAGGGTCCAGGTGGACCGGGAGACCGTATGAAGCCCTGTGAACGTGAACAGAGCTGTCCCGAAAAACAGCAAGCATCAAGCACATCTGTGTTTGTGCCTGTGGTCAAGTAACAAGCAGGATCAGTTGACGGCAACCTTCCAAGAAGATGGATGTGAATATTTGGCCAAACTGGGACAGCACCTGCCTGCATCAGCTTCGTTACAAGCGTGTTCAAGCATCCAGTTGGTATGTCAGTTCGGTTGGCTGAGCATCGGGGTGCATGCTGAGCATTGGGTCCCACAAAGCTGGCAGCCCCAAAACAGACAAATGCATCGTGGTGCATCCCTTCTAGGCTTAGCCTTTTCGCAGACTTGAGTCAGCTTGGAGGTCTGCGTTTGACCCACATACCGCCGGAATGGCATGACATGGGAAAGGCCATCGAGTCAGACATGAGAACCTGCAGCAAGGAAACACGCGGTAAGCCCCAAACCAGGAACCTCTGCCATCATCTTCTAACAGTAGTTTGTCTTGCGGGAAATGTGGTGCGGTCTCTGCGCTGTGGGAGGTCTCCAGATCAGCGCAGATGAAGACCAAAGCGCCTGGACCTCAGTTCTCCAGTCAGTAGCCCGGCCAGACGTCCGCGATAGTCATGCACACAGAGCCAACGGGGGAAGTTTCTGAGGCCTCAGGATATTCATTCGTACGGATTCAATCCCTGCTTTGCATCGCCTAAAATTTCAACGGTAGCCTATGGCAGGCCAACGCGGCGCCACTGGCAAGAAGAAGGACATGATTACAAGAGGAGCCCATGACAAGAAAGGGGTAGCAGGAAACCCTTCCATGGTATCTCCCATAGTTGACCCAAGGGCCTCTATGCGTTGCACAAACAATTCTGACCTTTTCAACGCCTGTTCGATCCATCCCGCAACGCAACTCTGAGGTTTTGCCAGTCCTGTAGGTCTGGCATCGAGCGCAACGGTGAGGTCTCGGCCATTCAGCAGCCCGGCATTGAGCTTCTTGAGTTTCGGTCAAGCGGGGTGGGGTGGGGGTGGTAGGGCTTGAGGGAGCGGGTGGTGGCAGGGTTTGAAGGCGGGGAGGGTGGTAGTGTGGGGCTCCCCCTTTGGCGACATACCAACTATGCATGGGGTAGGGTGGAGCCAGTAGTGGGGGTTGCGCGAGTGGCAGAGGCCACGGGGGGTTGCCAAAAACTCGGGTCAAAGCCACTTAATCTAGTCAGCTGGCTGGTAGAAAGCTTTCTGTGATCATGGTTTGGAGTTGCTGGATTTGAGTGTCATCAAATGGCGCTTCCGCGAACCCACCATCACTTTTCACTTCCTTTAAAGCCTGTGTAGATGTTGCTTCATCAACTTCTGAAGCATACAAACAAAGCCCTGCATTTTGAGAACTCCCTCAGAGTTGCGACAGCTCTCCACTTGAGCGGCTCCGGGACATTCTCTGTCGTTGAAAGAAGCTTATGTCCCATCTTGGAAAGCAACAATTTGAAAGGAGGTGTTTGAAATGGCTTTCATTCGAGGAGTTCTTGTGTCAATGTGGGTGTTTGAGCCTGAGAATGATCGGTTTTCTCTTGGTTCCCTTTAAATTACGCGGGGGACTCTGATTGTAGGACGCCCCCACCTCTCATTTGTGGAGCGGGGCATGCCCACAGTCTGCCAAGGGCCTGCCAGAGGGGCGATGGCTCCAGTTTCCTGGCGTTCCAGCTTCTGAGCATGTGTGAGGCACAGGGATCAGCCGATTCGTAGAGTGCTTCACTGTGATTGATGGCGACTTCATAGACCGCATTAGGATCCAGCATAGATTGTATCGCATCATTCACGAATTGCGGATGCAAAGTCGGATATGATCAACTTGTGCTATGGATTGTATGCGATGCCGGCACGTTGCACAGGCTGTATTTGAGGATGTCTTTTGCTCTTGGACATTTTTAGCCCGAAGTGCCGGCTCGCTAGATCACGGGCATGCAAATTTTGAGCCGCTGTGCTTGATCCCAACCAACAGATTCGTCTATTCGTAAATTCCCCTGACCAGCCTGCCACAGGAAACAGATAGTGCCGGAGTAATCACCAGTTGATTTACACTCTATTAATTCCTTTCCAAGCCTATCATTCATGGCTTGGGGAATTCATCATCTTTTCCATACACATCCTCGCCAAAGGAATTATTATCGGGCGAGGAGGGCCAGCCGTAAGTAGCCCGGGAGGCTGGCATGAAGAATATTCTATCACCCAATGCAGAGAGACAGAGATACAGCAAGAGGTAGCGATTTGCCACCAGTAACGCTGTTTGATGTCAGTTGAATCCAGAGACCTAGCCGTCATTCATTCTCTCTGGACTGCTTCTGATGATGATTGTGGCAAGGCGAGGGAGACGTGGCAGAGCAGCAACCATTTGGCAAGCGCAAAGATGAATAAACCGTGAAGCATCAACGGATAGCGGAGGACCTGCTTACAACCAGCATAAACATGTATCAAGGCCTGCCATGAGTTTAAGTCCATCCATTTGTCTCGGTTTTTTTTCGTGCTGCCAATCGGCAAATTGACTTTTTGGCAGTGTCACGCTTGACTCCTTTTTACATTGCATTGGGGCAAAAGCCAAGAGAAGGGAGAGCGAATAGGAATGCCGGAGCAGAAGTTGTTAGCAATCGACTTTTATTACACGTAGCTTTGACCTGCACAGAGTGCCCTAAGTTGGCGGCTTGGAGCCGCGGTTTGAAGAAGTCATTTGCCAACCACTAACGGAGGACACTGAGGACATGCGTGGTTTTAAGTACGTTTTACTCCAATTGGCGTTCATGACACAAGTTTGAAAGCAGCCGTCCTTGGAGGTAGAGGGAAGATGCGTAGTGCTGGGAGCTGGGCACTCAGAGGGGACATTCGGCAAAGGGTGCGGTTTGCGTGGGCAGTGTGTGCACTGGAGAGCCAAACACTAAGCTGGCCACCGGGGCCACCGGGTGTTTGGGGACACAGAGATGTGAGAAGAAGGTTATATTCGCAATGTCCATTCGGCGAGACTATGAATCGTGCTTATCTCAAGCCAAGTTAGGATGGGCTCATGGGAGCCAGTGACTGGCAAGAAGAAGAAAACCCCTCGAGCGGTGAAGCTGCAGGTGCAGCTCTTCGCGTGCGAGGTTTCGGTGAAGCCGCCGTCGGAGCTGCACGAGGAGGC
>CAUJNA010003330.1:146300-208800 GCA_963377175.1 Effrenium voratum
TACACACACTACACACACTACACACACTACACACATTACACACACTACACACACACTACACACACTACGCACACTACACACACCACGCACACTACGCACACTACACACACACTACACACACACACACTACACACACACCACACACACACACCACACACCCACTACACACACACTACACACACACTACACGCACACTACACACACACACACTACACACACACTACACACACACACTACACACACACACTACACACACACTACACACACACACACTACACACACACACTACACACACTACACACACTACACACACCACACACACTACACACACTACACACACTACACACACTACACACACTACACGCACTACACACACACTACACACACTACACACACTACACACACTACACACACTACACACACTACACACACCACACACTACACACACTACACACACTACACACACTACACACACTACACACACTACACACACACACACTACACACAAACTACACACACACACACTACAGACACACTACACACACACACACTACACACACAGTACACACACACACTACACACACACACACTACACACACACACACACTACACACACACTACACACACACTACACACACACCACACACTCACACTACACACACTACACACACTACACACACACTACACACACTACACACACACTACACACACTACACACACACACTACACACACACACACTACACACACACTACACACACTGCACACACTACACACACTACACACACTACACACACTACACACACTACACACACTACACACACTACACACACTACACACACTACACACACTACACACACTACACACACTACACACACTACACACACTACACACACTACACACACATTACACACACTACACACACTACACACACACTACACACACTACACACCCACTACACACACACTACACACACACTACACACACACACTACACACACACACTACACACACACACTACACACACACTACACACACACTACACACACTGCACACTCTACACACACTACACACACTACACACACTACACACTCTACACACACACACTACACACACACACACTACACACCCACTACACACACACTACACACACACTACACACACACACACTACACACACACACTACACACACTACACACTACACACACTACACACACACTACACACACACTACACACACACTACACACACACACTACACACACTACACACACTACACACACTACACACACTACACACACTACACACACTACACACACTACACACACTACACACACTACACACACTACACACACTACACACACTACACACACTACACACACTACACACACTACACACACTACACACACTACACACACTACACACACTACACACACTACACACACTACACACACTACACACACTACACACACTACACACACTACACACACTACACACACTACACACACTACACACACTACACACACTACACACACTACACACACTACACACACTACGCACACTACACACACTACACACACTACACACACTACACACACTACACACACTACACACACTACACACACTACACACACTACACACACACTACACACACACACTACACACACACACTACACACAGACTACACACAGACTACACACAGACTACACACACACTACACACACACACTACACACACACACTACACACACTACACACACACTACACACACTACACACACACTACACACACACACTACGCTCACACTACACACACACACTACACACACACACTACACACACAGTACACACACACACACTACACACACACACACACTACACACACACTACACACACACTACACACACACACTACACACACACACACTACACACACACTACACACACACTACACACACACACTACACACACACTACACACACACTACACACACACACTACACACACTACACACACTACACACACACTACACACACTACACACACTACACACACTACACACACTACACACACTACACACACTACACACACTACACACACAACACACACCACACACACCACACACACCACACACACCACACACACCACACACACCACACACACCACACACACCACACACACAGGCGCGTGCGCTCACTCACACGCGCGGACGCAGGGTAAGGCAAAGCACGGGGAGCTCATTTGAGACAGATTTGGATCGAAGAGCCAGGTCCGCCGCAGCTTGTACGCTGCGCCTGCGAAGCCACCTTCAGAGCTGGGCTTCCGCTTCTTCGAGGCGTACGGGCTTCGGATGCGGCTCAAAGCCTTTTTCTGTAGCAAATTTGTTGCCCCCTAAACATGTAGGTTTGAGGTGGGCTATTCATTTGCCCGGAAAGGCTGCATTAAATGGTAAAAGTGTCCATAGCTGGGCTTAATCTCAGCGTGTTCATGTCCATAGCTGCCTGAGGGAGCTGCCTCAAGGAATCCCGAGTGGCCATTGTCACACGTGGAGGTCGACCTGAGCTTTGGACGAACGCGGCACTTTGTTTGCTTCGGGTCCGGCGTAGGCACGGCTACAAGAGCAGTGCCTCCTCTCCAACAACTTGAGCACTTGCGAGCGCCGAGAGCATGAAGTGCTTCCAAGGGGCTCCCAGGCGCAGGGGATGTGGTGCTTGTCCGACAGTCTTCTTCCGTTTCTTTAGGCCTTGACATGGACACAACCCGACAGCGGAATTGAGGGTGCTCGCGCTTGCCAAAACCCAGCACGGTGCCGTGGTCTGGGAGACAGGTTTTCAGCGATCTGCCTCTGCTACCAGACTCGGGAGGGGGAGGCGCGTCCAACTTGAGACGTGTCATCGTTTTGCCACATGAGCAATAGCCAACATTGCTTGCTGGCACCCGTGCCCTTTTGGATATGTGCATTTCGCATGGGTCGACTATCAGATGCACTCAGAGTTTGCAATTGCCAGTTTCGTTTTTTGCCGGGGAAACTGAATGAGGCTGCTTCAACACCAATTTGTAGAAACGTGTTAAAGGTGGGTTGCCCAACCTTGCATTCCATTGGTTCGATCTTGGAGTTGAAGCACTTGCTCGGCCGGAGGTGTGCGCTTTGCCGTGCGCGTGGACGGCGCTTCGCGGGTGCAACCGACTTGCTTGCTCGCACGCGTGGATGGTTTGGGGCAGCTTTGCAAAGATTGCACAGGCTTTTTATACTCGAATATGTTGAATCCCTATAATATATATATATATATATATATATTTTATATGTATATATATATATAGACTCCTGGACCATCCCGTGGATATGTCAAGTTGAATAAGAACCTTGCGCGCTCGACCGCAGGCCTTCGAGGGTCTTCCTTTCATGGGCTTCACGCGGCAAGTGCCCAGCGACAGCTTGGGCCTTCGGATCGGGACGTTTGGGAGGCAAATTGATTCGGGTGGCAGATTGACTTCGGGATTCTTCGGGTCCCCAAACGTCTTCTGGTCTTTATCAAGATGGCTGCGAACCACGTAGCCGAAACACTTGAAGCAGGATCTTCAGTTGAGTCAGGCAATGGGCGCACTTTCTCATCGATGGGTATGGCCCACAATCAGGGACCACAAAGGGTTGGTTGCCTTTGGTTTTCCATTTGAAGGCCATCCAAAAGGGGCCGTTAGACTCGTGTAATTTTGGAATCATGGCGCTGCAAGCCGAGGCCCAACACTTTACCCAGATGTGGCATCAAACATGGCCCAGCTCCTTGGCTGAATGCTAGCTCAAACCTGCTGATCTGAACGTAGTCCTTGCTACACAGCTTTGCTATGCAAAGCCTCTGCGCAGCTCTCTTCGCAGTTCTGCTATGCAGAGCCCTGCTCAGCGGAGCCTGGCCTTGCGGCGCAGTCTCGCTTTTTCGGTTTAGATTGAAGCGCTTCGCTCAAAATCGAATATTTGGTCAGCGGGGGTGGGGTCGTCAGGCGCCGGGATGAACCGCGTCGAAGTGCTCTCGCTGCGAACTGGGAAGCTCGCAAACTAGTCCTCCGCGGGAATCGTGCGTGTCGAGTTACTTTCGTTGGGGCGCCGGGCGAATTTGCCGGAACGCAACGCGTGAAGTGTGCTTGGCGCAGCTGGCACGAGTGCGCCTAGCAGAGCTGCGCTTGGGCAGCGCTGGTTGACGTAGCTTTCTTTGCGCAGCTAGTGTCAACATATAGGTTTAAGACCCGCCCAAGCAGTGCTTTGGTGGGCTGCATAGAACTGACGGAACTGAGGAGCGTGCTGATCGGCGGAGCAGGGGAAGCTTCCGCCAGGGACCAGTGCACGCACTTCAAAAGCGGCGGCTCGGTGGCTTTGATTCGGGTCCCTTATTTGACGGTTTTTGGGGGACCTGCGCCCTCCCTTTGAAAGTAGGAGCATATCAGATGTTGCGCGAGTGGCAGCGTTGTCAAACTTCAAAGGGGACAGAGTCATTATTTCAGAACAATTATTTTCATTATGATTATTCTTGCAGGGCTTGTGAGGGAATGTGCGTAAATGGATCAGCAACCAGCTGAACACTTGCCACTTTCTTGGAGACCTTTGAGGTGTCCGTTTGACGTCCCGCAGGCTTCAAAGCACCGCCCCAGAGTGAGGTGGAGACATTCTGCCTGGAGCCTCAGGGGTGGAAAAGGGACTTCCACCAAACCAGGGAACTTTCTCGAAATTGACTCGACAACATGCGTTCCCCCCTCTGAAAGGATGAGCAGTTGATTCATTCTTCAGGATAAACAGAACCCCACACTTTCCCAACCAATGCGGCGCTCTCAAATGGATGGCGCCCTTTCTACGTCTCTCCGTGGAACCAGTGCTTGTGAGCGTCTCTCTGTTGGCGTTTTGGGAGGTGTCGATTTCGCCAGGTGACCATGAGCTGGCTGTTGACGTCAAATCTTCTGGACCCTCAGTTTGTAGTCAGCCTTTCTTGGGACACCGACACCCACTTGAAACTTCCGGGCCCTTGTGTTTTGTGGGTTTCAGGTTTCGGGCGTGGCTCGTTTGTTTGCGCGTCCAGGCCTGGAGCCCCACCTGCCTCGGCACCGGCGCCGCGCGCCGGCGGAGCCTGAGAAGGGGGACCGCTTGGATCGGGTGGAGCGGGTGGAGCGGGTGCGGGTTCCGTCAGGCCAGAGATTTTTCTTGGTCTCCGCCCGTCGCCCTTCGTGAGTTCGTGAGCTTCAAGAATCGCAAGCGGGTCGCTTGCGGCACTCTCTTTGGTTTTTGTTGGTTTGGACACTTTCCCCAGCTTCGCTGTTTCTTAAGCACAGAGATCGAGGAGGTCAACTAAAACGAGTCATGCCTCAAAAAACGAGATACGATGCTGCTATCCAAGCCACCCCAAACTGTTTTCTGGAATAGACAACTCCGTGCCCAAAACCGTCATTATAGTTCTCTTGTGTTATGGCAAGACGAGATCATTTCTTGCGTCAGGCGGTGTGAAAGATCAAATGGAACCGTGGGTTAAGCCTACTCTGTCTTTAACAATGTGCCCAAGGAGAGATTGGGCAGACAGTGCGATGTTTTCCTCTTCGGTGCTCGGGACTTGCGTGATCATAATCTGCACTTTTGCAGCCGTGGTAGTGATGGGTCTGCTGCGATACCAGCCCAAAAAAGCCCTTCCCACTTTAGACTCACTTTTTAACTCCCGGCTGGGGCTTTTTTGGCTGAATTTTCCCGCTCCATTTTGGACAGGACATCATAGAGTGCAGATACACCTGGGGGGGCCGCTTGCAGATGCTCCTCAACGACCAGGCCCCGCGCCGGAGTAGCAGCTCCAGTTCTGATTCGCACAGCAAAAGGTCAGAACACCAGCGACACTTGAGACGTAGGCGGGCATCCTCTCCTGTCTTGGTGAAACATGCCATTCGTCAAACAGATGGCTGCTGGATAGTGTGTTTAGTTGCATCGCCGTTCAACTGAAACGAGGATGCATGCGGCCACATGAATAAAATAGCAAAGACAGGGCTGGTCTTGGCTCGTATGCTGCAGGGCGAACATGTAGCAGCTGCCCTCGTACGCTGTACCTGAAGCGCGGCATTGGATGGCTACGGTAAAGTGACTCCCGACAATCTTGAGACTTTATATACTGTACAAGAAGCCGTTTGACGTTGTGGATGACTTCTGGTGTCGCTCTCAAGCCCTGTAGGAAACAAACCCGTCTTGAAGCAAGCACCTTTCAGGTTGGATGGTCAGGGGGAGGACCTTTGGTCAAGCATTCGAGGCAAAGTGCTAGACACGGGCTTCTTACATTCCAGCAGGCTGAATTGGAGGCGTTCGCCATTTTCCGGAAGAAAATCAGGGGGCTCTGCAAACCAAACCCCCAAAGCCAAGCCCCCCTCCCTGCGACCGGCCTTGTTTGGCCTACGTGGTCTCGTGCGTTCTCCATCTGGTACAAGTTGTAAGAGCTGTTTTTTGTCCGGCAGGTTCCGCCCTCCGAATCTTTAAGCACGAAACAAGTATGCAGCGCTTCAAACATGGTCAGGTACAAGCTGAACACATCGGTTGTCGCTCAACACAGACAACTATCAGGATGCAGCATGTGGAGATTAGTTAGAATTTGGCAGAGGCGCTGTGCCCGCATGTATTGTTTTCCGTAGGTACCCCTACGAACAGACCAAGCAAAAGCACCCTTTTCGAAGAGGTCGGCAGATCAATGGTCCAATTCTTCGTATCCCCAAGCCACCAGGAGGGACTTGCGGGAGGATCTTTTGTTTTTGGAAAGACCGGCTGGTGTACTCCAGATGATTCTGGACTTCGATGTGGGGCGTCCGCTGGATACAACAGTTGCAACCTGGCTGCACAAGCCAAGCAGGGTGAAACGAAATAGTTTATGTGTGGTTTGTATTGGTGACTTGCTGGTCTACCCAAATCATTGAAAGCTCGAGTCAACTCCAAGAAGCACATCTCTCGGCTGTGCGTCTTTTATCTCAGATATCTTCCCCAAAGCTTCGCCTCGGCTTCGAATTTTTACCGTTAAACCAAAGATAAATCATGGCCAGCTTCCACACATTTACGCCATGAGTGGTCCATGCATGTTTCAGGCGCCAGAATCCAACATGGTTCTGTTAGCTCATGTTCCTTCTAAGTTTGTCCCCAGAAAGATGAAAGCCACAGCGCTTCCAGCTTCAACTGGGAGGTGTGACACAACATAGCACCTGGGTGCCGTTTGCAGGGTGCTTCTGAGGGGTACATTGTGTTTGGACAATGCTGTAGGGCAGTTTGCAGCAAAGCACATGTGTGACCATGTTTTTGCTGTGCAGGCCATCTCAGTCTTGCAGGAAAACAACCCATGCATTTTGATGGGTGGCTTCCAGTTCCTATTTTGAAGACCTGTTCCGCTTATCTCACTTCAAAGGACCACTATGCCGTGGTCGACGCGGCCTTCGGCGCCTACCGGCTGACCCTGGTGGCGCCAAATGGGTCGCCCCTTGGGCCGGTTGAAACGAAACCCAAGGGGAAGTGGACCAACTTAGTTTGTACTCGATTTTGTCACGTGCTAGCAAGCAACCACAACCATAGCTAGTTGAAAATAGGGCAGCTCCGAGCACAGAGAGGGACCTTGAACCACGTTTTGCTCTCATAGTGACAAACTTGCAGCCTTCCAGGCCTTGTCATTGTGAACTCTTGGGAGCGGACGTGATTTCATGGGCGGAGGGCAGGGTTTTTTGTTTTGACCTGGGCTTTACACTTTTTGGGTGTACCTCTTTTTCCCAAGCGGTGATATAAGGGGCAGGCGCTGTGTGGGCCATTCTGGCAAGCTGCGCCCAGGTTTCTGCCAGAGAGCAGTTGCGCATCCACAGACAACAGCACCCGCTGTGACGGCCGGCAGTTGGCAGTTGGGGAGGGCAGGTTGCTGGGCTGCGAACTGGGGCTGTGACTAATTGGATGTGTTATAGACAAGAGAGACAAGTGCAAGGACGCTCATTGTTGAGTGCGCCATTTATGAAGCAGGACAACTGAGACGATACTGTGGCACATTGCTCAATCGGTGTGCCATGCGCAAGATGCCTCAGGATGTCAACGCGTGAAGGTTTTACGTTGGGAGCACACTCCTAACCTCGAACGTGCTTGTTGTTTTCGTTGTTTTGCCCGAGTGTTGTGACTAGAAGCCAAACCCTTGACAGGTGGCTTCAGCTCTGTTTGTTGCGCTTGCAGATGCCCAACGTGACCACACAGCCAAACACCAAGTGTAGAGATTGTCCACTTTGGGTATTTGATTGGATGCCCGAACACTTGGCAATGTGCAGAAAGGGTCAAGCTGCAAGTCGAGTGTTTGGCAAGAGCACATTCGATGCTGTGGAAGGTGCGCCTTTGACTGCAGGGAGCTGCCAAGCAATGGCAGTTTCACAGCTCGTGATGATATTTGATCACGAAGGGTCCAGTCGAAGGGTTTCTTTCCATGGGTCGAAGCGCTTGCACCAGGTACGCTTGCTTTCGTACTTACATTCCTCAGTTCCATCGCAATCTCTGCCGTGCACTGGATGGCTACCACAAATTTGTCACAACCTCTGATTGTTGATTCCTGTCTGATGTTGTACATCTATCTTATTGGCGTTCATGGGGCATCACGGTTCCTTTTTCGGGAAGTTGTATATTGTAACATCTTGTTGCTGCATGAGGGGTGAACTCTTGAACCATTGACGGCTTAGCCTGGAACGCTGTTTGCCGGCCGTGTTTCGTCGAGGCTATTTGGGAAGGATTGACAAGCTCGCACATGGAGACACACCAGCCAAAGGATTGCTGTTCCTAGCGGGTCATTCGCTCAGATGATTTTCAATCTTGAACTCCACTGAAGTGGCACGTGACGGGGGGTTTTGAAGGCACCCTCCCACTCCGTTTGTGGAAAGCGCTCGCCGGAAATTCGCGAGCATGATGCGAGTTTCCTTCCCTGGGGTTGCCAGGCGACGAGAGCGAGGCTGAGTCCTGTTTGGAGCCGTGACCCCAGAACTCTGCTGAGCCACATGAACATGCATAAAGTCAGCTATCCATTTCCTCTCTTTGTCCCGCTCTCTCTCCCTCCCTCTGCACATGCATACTAAGTATGCACGCGAGTCAGGGAAGCATTTGTCCTGGCACTTTGCCAGAATTCTTGATCCAATTCCATTTCCAGATCCACGCCAGCACAAATTAAATCGAGCTCAGGTGTTGTAATATCCATTGCAAGAGGGCTTGGGAATTCTGTAGTTGGCTTTCGAATCTCGCATGGGCCGAACTACATGGCGTTGAACTTGGCCCCCCGATTCTTTGAGCCCTGGGTGGCCTGAAGCATGAATCTTGCAAAATTGGACTTCGTATCCAGAGCCACGTCACCGCGGCTCCCATTTGACATAGATGCGAATCAATTGCTTTCAAGTTCACAACCCCAGTTCTTTCTTTGGCTTCTCAGGTTTGTGGAGAAAGCAGCATTTGGAGAAGCTGAAGCGTTTATTTTTTTTTGGCAAAGTTACAAGGCGTCCGGTAAAACAAAATGCAAGACCTTGAAGAGAATTGCTGGCAAGCCAAAGGTTATCCCACGCTGTGACCATTTGTTCAAATAGGAGAGAATGCCATCAAACATACCAGAACTCATTCAAGTTTGATGGCCATGCTTTCTGATAATCGTGAGACCGCGCGGGAAGACCAAGGCCAAGGTACGCGCACGGCGCATGGGCAAGGTACGGGTACGGAGTAGTATCAATCTTGAAGGGCAGAATGACTCCGAAGCCAGTCCAAGACAAAGTGGTAGATCCAGTAGGACTCTAAAGAGAACACACATAATACGTATATATATATATACATGTTTTTTCTGTATATATATATATAGGTTGGCATTGTTACACGTGCAGTATATACTTTTATGCAAATGCATGCACAAATGAATGCATACATGCGTATTATGCATACCGATGCATGTGTATGCACATGCAGACACACACACACACACAAATACATGTCCGTCAACACGCACATTCAGATACACATAAACACATACACAAAAACACATACACATATACGCATATACACAAATACACACATACACATATACACATATACGCATATACGGATATACGGATATACACATATACATATAGACATATACACATATACACATATACACATATACGGATATACCCATATACACATATAGACATATACACATATACACATATACACATATATACGTATACACATATATACGTATATACATGCACGTACACGTACACGTACACGTACACGTACACATACACATACATATACACCTACACATACACGTACGTACACATACGTGTATACAAATAGGAACAAAACATATGCATACACATATGGTCCTTAAATGGTAGCCGCCAAATCGGGCATTTGGGCTGCGGGCATTTCTGGAATCTGAGGCTCCGCAGTTTCATGAGCCTGGGTGCGTTGAGCGCGACCACGCCGAGTGCACCGATGGTTCAGCCAGGGCCCGTGTTGAGAGACTGGGAAGGGATATAGGCTTCATCGAATGTGCGTGAACTGGGTTGTACAGGTTTGCTTTTGAACCAGCATGTTTTGAGCATGTTTCGGAATGCCTTTGTGATGTGTTTGATTGGATGGGCCCGATAGGCTTGGACCTGATTTGTTGATGGGCCTGTTTTTTCAACTGTATTGTGGAGAAGTGATGGTGGGGTCTGTACATGGATCTTGCTCAGGGAGATGACGAAGGGCGGCACCCTCCAAACTGTGTCTCACCCATGAAGTAAACCAGAGCTCCCCCAAATCAACCCATACCCGATTAAGCACCTTACCCTGTCACCCTCCAGTTGAAACTAACCCCAACCAACATTAAAAGTACCCTAACCCATCTCAAGTCAACCCAGCCATCTCAACCCAACACATGCTTCACAATCCTCGCAGCCGAAACTCTGATTTTGCAGAAGAAACCAGGCTCAAGACAGCCCAACACCAAATCTAAACCCGCCTAGACCTCAGCACGCAAGCAAGCCCGAGCCCGCCTACCTGACACCCTCGGCTCACTGCCTCTACCTCCACCCAAACGCGGGAAAGCAGGACACGCTTGGGGCTCTGTTTGCATCCGTCCCCAAGAAAGGCTTTTTGTTCTGCGTGTTTCGCCCACTAATCAATCCTTGCAGGGCGATCGTTGGGTGGTATCACCTGACTTGCCTGACCTCGCTTTGCAGGGTGTCAGATTTTGCAGCCAACAATTGCCCGCTTTCCTTTCGGGCTGGTGTGCAGAGTTCATCTTTTCAATGTACCTTTGGTCGTGCGTCCCTGACGAGAGCCTACTTATCGAGGGGCTGGTCCTGACCGGCGATCCTGACTTAGGCCGGAGCCGGGTCTTGACAGGCAGGGCGGGGTGGCACTTGCAATAGCTGGCCTCAACGCCAACCGCTTTGAACCCATGACCTTTCATTTCAAACCTTGACCTAGCAGTCTTTTTCCTTGAGAGGCCTGCAACGCGCATCGCATTTGGGTGGGGGATTGGTTGGTTCAAAGAGCTTCGACCCTTGCTACGCTGGAGTACTTGTCAGAAACTACCACGGTGCACTAGGGGAAGAGGCGGGTGAGACAGGCAACAAGGCCTGGGAAAGGCGACCCAAATGAATCATGCGCACATGACAGTCATAAGAGGGCAACCTTCAGAACAGCGGGATCGTCTCAATCGGGACGTATTTGCGTTGAAAGAACTCAACAGCTGGCGCCCAACGGTTGTCAGCGTGTATATGCTGCAAGTAGCGCGCAGTGGCTGCAAGATCTCTCTTGCCAAGCTGATCAGGCTCAGACGCATTGGCAGGCTTCCTCACCTGGCCTGTGTGCCTCTGCCGCAACGGCTAGTGCCTGGCTTGTCGGGCTGTCAGCCACCAGGAGTTGGCTTTTTCCCCATGGTTGCTGGCAGAAATCAAAGGAGACAGCTCTTTGGGTGAGTCTTCCGTGGCAAATTCTTGGGCAACCGAGAGAACTGAAGATGTGCACAAGGTTGCTGCAGCTGTGCTGGTCGTCGTCACTCTAGCGCAGATCCGGCGAAAGTAAAGTGAGGCCGGAAGGGCAAAGGTGGATTTGTAACATGAGCAATCCAACTATGAATGACAGAGGCCAATCAGTTTTGCTCGCGTCGTGAACGACCTCCAAGATTACTGCCTGTTCATTGAATTGTTGCATGGCGCTGGTTGGTGAAAGATGACGGGGCTGGGGCGGGCCGGCGAGTGGGCGCGCGGGGAGGGGGTAATTTGCGAGTTGGTATTCATAGTATCTTCTTATTCGGTACAAGAGACGCGGGGTGTTTCTGGTTTTTGCGGTTATGGGCACCAGATGCAGCACAAGCTTGCATGTGAGCGTGGCTGAAGCCTACGTGGTTTACTAATTCCGTTCACATTTTACTCTACCTCACAATCTGACACAGAGGAACATATTTCTTTGGGATTTGCCTCCTTGTGCTTTCTCCATCGTGAACAGATCGCCATTCTGGCGGCCTAAGCGGGCCCTCGGATTTGAACCAGGGGGGACGAAGGCCAACGATACGTTTGCTGAGAAATCGCGATGCTGGTTCAGCTGAAATGCTTTGCTTTTGGTTGTTGGTGGAGATGCAGCAAAAGAAAGCAAAGGATGAAAGGCTGTGCAAAGAGTCTTGATGTGAAAGGCCAAGTTGATCCGTTGTTTTTCTTCTTCTTTTTCTTCCTTCTTTTCGCGGTTTCAACATCTTTCCCTTGTTATCCATCTTTGACATGACATAATCCGTGCCTGCTGTAATTTGTCCTACGATGGACACACCAAAGTAGTGGGAGGTCATGAAAAGCGGCGAAACCTTGTTTTTCCATGTTTTCTTGGGATCTACTCGGTACAGTAGAGGTCATGCAAAACGGCGGAAGCTTGTTTTGCCGGGGGTCTGCTCGGCACAATGTGGCAGTCTTTGTGGCACCCATTCCAGTTCCTGCAAAGCATATTTCCGAGCTACAGTAGAGCTTGGAGCTCTTTCAGACCCGCCTGACCCCCTGGAGGCCATGCGGGGCTGAAGATCAGATCCCAATCGCCCTTGGTGGCATTGCGTTAGATGAGCGCCCCGCAAGTTGGTAACTTTGCCTGGCGTTGTTTTGGCACCAAAGGACCTGCAAAGGACATACCTTTTGAGACCGGTCACCATCACCAACTGCTGGTCACTCATGGCATTGCTGGGAGTCGTTTGGCGGAAGCAGTGCGAGCCATCGGACATGGCTTAGAGAGGGCTGGGGCACTGCTAGGCAATTGCCCACCAGCCCTCGAGGCAAGAGCCCCACGAATCGGCAGAGCGTTGTTCCGCGAGAGGGAAGCAACCCGGAAGGGAGAGGAAGTGGCGAAGGTGCAACTAGACTGAGTCCTCAGAATGTGATGCGGTTGCGCACTTCAAATGCAACAAGTTGCCATATGTGACATATGTGACATATGCAAGAGGTTCGAAGTTTCATTTCATCTCCGGAGCCGGCCCTTCGACGGCTTGCTGATTTTTTGCGCCCACTCCGTTTTGCCTCGGGCAAACGGCGGCGCCATCAGGCAGCTCGATTGACCCATGTGTGGTCTTGCGTTTAGTCTTCGGGAAACGTGACCTCCAGGGATCAGGAAATGTTGGGGGTACAAGGAGGGTGACTGGTGGGGGAGCGAGTGATCGAGCGAACGAGCGAGGGAGTGAGATGAGATGAGATGAGATGAGATGAAGCAAGATGAGATGAGATGAGGTGAGTGAGTGAGTGAGCGTGTGAGTGAGTGAGTGAGTGAGTGAGTGAGTGAGTGAGTGAGTGAGTGAGTGAGTGAGTGAGTGAGTGAGTGAGTGAGTGAGTGAGTGAGTGAGTGGTGAGTGAGTGAGTGAGTGAGTGAGTGAGTGAGTGTGTGAGTGAGTGAGTGAGTGAGTGAGTGAGTGAGTGAGTGAGTGAGTGAGTGAGTGAGTGAGTGAGTGAGTGAGTGAGTGAGTGAGTGAGTGAGTGAGTGAGTGAGTGAGTGAGTGAGTGAGTGAGTGAGTGAGTGAGTGAGTGAGTGAGTGAGTGAGTGAGTGAGTGAGTGAGTGAGTGAGTGAGTGAGTGAGTGAGTGAGTGAGTGAGTGAGTGAGTGAGTGAGTGAGTGAGTGAGTGAGTGAGTGAGTGAGTGAGTGAGTGAGTGAGTGAGTGAGTGAGTGAGTGAGTGAGTGAGTGAGTGAGTGAGTGAGTGAGTGAGTGAGTGAGTGAAGTGAGTGAGTGAGTGAGTGAGTGAGTGAGTGAGTGAGTGAGTGAGTGAGTGAGTGAGTGAGTGAGTGAGTGAGTGAGTGAGTGAGTGTGTGAGTGCGTGAGTGTGCGTGAGTGAGTGAGTGAGTGAGTGAGTGAGTGAGTGAGTGAGTGAGTGAGTGAGTGAGTGAGTGAGTGAGTGAGTGAGTGAGTGAGTGAGTGAGTGAGTGAGTGAGTGAGTGAGTGAGTGAGTGAGTGAGTGCGTGCGTGCGTGCGTGAGTGAGTGAGTAAGTGCGTGGGTGGTTGCGTGGGTGGGTGGGTGGGTGGGTGAGTGAGCGAGTGATTGCGCGCCTGCATGCGTGCGTGTGTGCGTGCGTATGTGCGTGCCTGCGTGCCTGCGTGCCTGCGTGCGTGCGTGCGTGTGTGCGGGAGTGAGTGAGTGAGGGAGTGAGTCAGTGAGTGAGTGAGGAAGTGAGTGCGTGCCTGCGTGCCTGCGTGCCTTGCGTGCCTGCGTGCCTGCGTGCCTGCGTGCCCGCGTGCGTGTGTGCCTGCGTGCGTGCGTGCGTGAGTGAGTGCGTGGGTGGGTGGGTGGCTGGCTGGGTGGGTGGCTGGGTGGGTGGATGGAGTTGGTGAGCGGTGGCGCGGGCGGGCGGGGCGAGGGACGGGTGGGCGGGCGAGGGAGGCAAAAGGGAGGGAGGGAGGGAGTGGGCGAGCGGGTGGGTGTGAGCGGAGCTTGAGTTGGGTTCAGTGCGTTTGCGTTGCTTTTGGCAGAACAACAATTCTTTGCAGAGCTGCTGATTGCGGTTTCACGTTGCCAGGGGACATGTAAGGCCCCTGATGAAGTTTGTCAAATATATATTGATCCCTTCAAAAGGGATCGTCGGGTGGGGAAGAAGGAAGGCACTATGTAAATAACATATTACAGCCAAGCGACAGGCACACGCTAGTTGTTTGACCCATCGCAAATGTGGACTCCTGATTCCTGATCAAGCCAGCCTTGGAGTGCTACGGAAAAGACCTTAGACAAATAGCCAGAGAATTTGTGCTACGGAATCCTTCCAACCCTGCGTCAAAGCGTCAAAGTTGCCATGGCCCTGTCTTTCAACAAGGCCAGCCCACTTTTGCACAACAGTGCGTCGGGCAGTTCCCACTCAGCTGTTGCTGACAAAATTTTCGCCTGGAGCACGGCGTTGCAACCCCGGCTCCTTTTTCGATGACAGCAAGGGGCCAAAGGATTTTGGCCAAATCTCAAGTGCTATGGCCAACGTTCCTTCACAGAAACCCTTTTCGGCCTTGCCTGATTTTCCTGGCTCTCTTGCTGCCAATTTTTCGAGGCGCCGGCCTGAGGAAGCCACGAGCGAGTCTCACAGCCAGTGCAGGGCTCGGAAACATGATGGGCACATTTGAGTTTGGAGGAGTCCGAGGTGTTTCGAGGGTTCATTTTTTGCTATTTGCAGCCAGTTCAGCATCTCTGGCTCATGTTTACGCATGCAAGCGATCTCTTGCTTCGGTATTGCACGCCTTGCGAGGTGTGCGACGAGCCCTGCGCTTGCCTTGAGCATTTCTTAAGAAGGCTCCTTCGGCCGCTGGCCTGCCGAAGACTAATGCGCCACCCTGCCTGTTGGGGGACTCCTTTGTTCGAAATGGGTTCCACTGATATAGAGTCCCCAGTGATCTGGTGACAACCAGTAGATCCTTTGCTCTCACGTTTGCACGGCACAGCCTGGTCACATTCCTCCTGCGGGAGAGCATCCCCCACCACGGCCCTCCAAATCAAACCGCGGCTGAACTCGAGCACGCGGGGCGCGTGGCACGGGGGCATGTCACATCACCAGCCAGTTGTTGGCATCCAGGCAGAAAGAGCTATGACACTTTGCTTCAGGTTCACCTGTTTGGCCTACCCAGGAACATTTTCTGGTGTGGCTGGACACAGCCGTACGGTCAGTTGCTTTTTGAGGCCAGCGGCCGCTTGTGTCTTGGCCAATCTTCGATCATGCGGTTTCTAGGTTAGGCTCTCAGCTGTTGGGCACCCTGCTTGCCTTCTCTGCCTGCGCGATATTTTTCTTAGTTGGAACTTATTGATGCAACCTTCTTGCTCTTTGGCAGACGTGCCTGTCCCATTTGGGGACAGGAAAGTGCACGGGTGTCCACGTGACCGGAAAAGACTCTCCTCCCACGTACAGGTCTCAGGGAGCCGAGCACTCTTTGCATGGAACGTTCCAGGTCTCGCATAAAAAGGTGCTTGCCTTTTGGGGTACTCGTCCGTTGTTTTTCCAATCTCTTCCCACTGCACGTCGATCTCTGTGTCTAACTGTTACTTTCTGGTAAAGAAAGAACATGAAACAACAAAAAGGGGGAGGGGAGTGAGGGGGGGAGTTGGTCGAGTCAGATACTCCAAGGCTTGAATCAGGTACCTGGGTCAGCTACCTCGGATCAGGTACCGTGTTTCGGTGGAATCGAGACCTGGCTGGCAGTCGTTTCACGAAAGGAAAGGCTCGGTGGTTTCAGGAGATGCCGGGTTGTTCCAGGAAAGCCCGGGTGGTTTCAGGAAAGGCTGTGTGTTGCATGAAAGACTGGGCGGTGTTTCAGGAAAGGTTTGGTGGTGTCAGGAAAGTCTGGGGTGGTTCCAGGAAAGGCTACGTGGGGAAGGCTGTGTGGTTGCAGGAAAGGCTGGGCGGTTTCAGGAAAGCTTGGATGGTTTTCGGCTGGGTGCTGGTTTCAGGAAAGACTGGGCGGCTTCAGGAAAGGCACGAAAAGTGTGTGTGATGGAGGGAGTTGGTCGGGTCAGGTCCTGGGAGGGTTTAGTCAGATACCTGGGTCGGTGTTGGTGGCACCTTGACCTGGCTGGCAGTCGTCACGAAAGTATGTATGGTTTCAGGAAAGGCTGGGTGGTTTCAGGAGGTGCCGGGTTGTTTCAGGAAAGCCTGGGTGGTTTCAGGAAAGGCTATGTGTTTCATGAAAGACTGGGTGGTGGTTTCAGGAAAGGTGTGGTGGTGTCAGGAAAGTCTGGGGTGGCTCCAGGAAAGGCTGCGTGGTTTCCGGGAAGGCTGTGTAGTTGCAGGAAAGACTGGGTGCTGGTTTCAGGGGAGGCTGTGCGATTTCAGGAACGGCTGGGTGGTTTCAAGGAAAGGCTGAGTAGTTTCAGGAGGTGCCGTGTGGTTTCAGGAAAGACTGTGTGGTTTCTGACAAGGCTGTGTGGTTTCACGAAAGAGGATGGTTTAGGGTTGCTTTAGGTGGGGTTTAGGGTTTGTTTAGGGCTCCCTCAGGGTTGATTTAGGTGTGGTTTTAGGTTTGGTTTTAGGATGTTTTAGGTTTGGTTTAGGGTTGGTTAGGATTGGTTTAGAGGTTGTTTTAGGGTTTGTTTAGGGTTGGTTTAGGGTTGGTTTAGGGTTGGTTTAGGGTCGGTTTAGGGTTGGTTTAGGGTTGGTTTAGGGTTGGTTTAGGGTTGTTTTAGGGTTGGTTTAGGGTTGGTTTAGGGTTCGGTTTAGGGTTGGTTTAGGGTTGGTTTAGGGTTGTTTTAGGGTCGGTTTAGGGTCGGTTTAGGGTTGGTTTAGGGTTGGTTTAGGGTTGGTTTAGGGTTGGTTTAGGGTTGGTTAGGGTTGGGTTGGTTTAGGGTTTGTTTGGGGTCGGTTTAGGGTTGGTTTAGAGGTCTGTGGTTGCAGGAAAGGCTGGGGCGGTTCATGAAAGAGGGATTGGTGGTTTCAGGAAAGACTGGACGGTTTCAGGAAAGGCTGTGTGGTTTCAGGAGGTGCTGGGTGGTTTCAGAAAAGGCTGAGCGAGGCTGTGTGGTTTCACGGAAGTGTGTATGAATTTAGGAAAGGAGGTGCCGGGTGGTTTCAGGAAAGACTAGGTGGTTTCGGGAGAGGCTGTGTGGCTTCAGGCTGGGTGGTTGTTTCAAGAAGTGGTTTCAGGAGAGGTTTGGTGGTGTCAGGAAAGTCTGGATTGGTTCCAGGAAAAGCTGCGTGGTTTCAGGAAAAGCTGCGTGGTTTCAGGAAAGGCTGCGTGGTTTCAGGAGTGTCGCGTGGTTTCCGGCGAGGCTGTGGGGTTTCACGAAAGTGTGTGTCGCATATGATGTTGGAAGTCTGATGGTTAAGGGTTGATTTAGGTGAGGTTTAGGGTTTGTTTAAGGCTCCCTTAGGGTTGATTTAGGTGTGGTTTTAGGTTTGGTTTAGGTTTGGTTTTAGGATGTTTTAGGTTTGGTTTAGGTGGTTTTAGAGGTTGTTTTAGGGTTGGTTTAGGTTTAAGGTTGGTTTAGGGTTGGTTTAGGGTCGGTTTAGGGTCGTTTTAGGGTCTGTTTAGGTTTGTTTGAGGGTTGGTTTGGGTTGGTTTAGGATTGGTTTAGGGTTGGTTTAGGGTCGGTTTAGGGTTGGTTTAGGGTCGGTTTTGGGTTGGTTTAGGGTCGGTTTAGGGTTGGTTTAGGGTTGGTTTAGGGTCGGTTTAGGGTTGGTTTAGGATTGGTTTAGGGTCGGTTTAGGGTCGGTTTAGGGTTGGTTTAGGGTTGGTTTAGGGTTGGTTTAGGGTCGGTTTAGGGTTGGTTTAGGGTTGGTTTAGGGTTGGTTTAGGGTCGGTTTAGGGTTGGTTTAGGGTCGGTTGAGGGTCGGTTTCGGGTTGGTTTCGGGTTGGTTTAGGGTTGGTTTAGGGTTGGTTTAAGGTTGGTTTAGGGTCGGTTCAGGGTTGGTTTAGGGTTGGTTTAGGGTTGGTTTGGGGTCGGTTTAGGGTTGGTTTAGAGGTCTGTGGTTGCAGGAAAGGCCGGGGCGGTTCATGAAAGAGTGATTGGTGGTTTCAGGAAAGACTGGACGGTTTCAGGAGGTGCTGGGTGGTTTCAGAAAAGGCTGAGTGAGGCTGTGTGGTTTCACGGAAGTGTGTATGAATTTAGGAAAGGAGGTGCCGGGTGGTTTCAGGAAAGACTAGGTGGTTTCAGGAGAGGCTGTGTGGCTTCAGGCTGGGTGGTTGTTTCAGGAAGTGGTTTCAGGAGAGGTTTGTTGGTGTCAGGAAAGTCTGGGGTGGTTCCAGGAAAAGCTGCGTGGTTTCAGGAAAGGCTGCGTGGTTTCAGGAAAGGCTGCGTGGTTTCAGCAGGTGTCGTGTGGTTTCCGGCGAGGCTGTGGGGTTTCACGAAAGTGTGTGTCGCATATGATGTTGGAAGTCTGATGGTTAAGGGTTGATTTAGGTGAGGTTTAGGGTTTGTTTAAGGCTCCCTTAGGGTTGAATTAGGTGTGGTTTTAGGTTTGGTCTAGGTTTGGTTTTAGGATGTTTTAGGTTTGGTTTAGGTGGTTTTAGAGGTTGTTTTAGGGTTGGTTTAGGGTTGGTTTAGGGTTGGTTTAGGGTTGGTTTAGGGTCCGTTTAGGGTGGTTTTAGGGTGGTTTTAGCGTTGTGTGAGGGTTGGGTCGGTTTAGGGTCGGTTTAGGGGGTTGGTTTAGGGTTGGTTTAGGGTCGGTTTAGGATTGGTAGGGTTGGTTTCGGGTTGGTTTAGGGTTGGTTTAGGGTTGGTTTAGGGTCCGTTTAGGGTGGTTTTAGGGTGGTTTTAGCGTTGTGTGAGGGTTGGGTCGGTTTAGGGTCGGTTTAGGGGGTTGGTTTAGGGTTGGTTTAGGGTCGGTTTAGGATTGGTTTAGGGTCGGTTTAGGGTCGGTTTAGGGTTGGTTTAGGGTTGGTTTCGGGTTGGTTTAGGGTTGGTTTAGGGTTGGTTTAGGGTTGGTTTGGTTTGGTTTAGGATTGGTTTAGGGTCGGTTTAGGGTCGGTTTAGGGTTGGTTTTAGGGTTCGTTTAGGAACCGCCCCAGACTTTCCTGACACCACCAAACCTCTCCTGAAACCACTTCCTGAAACAACCACCCAGCCTGAAGCCACACAGCCTCTCCTGAAACCACCTAGTCTTTCCTGAAGCCACCCGGCACCTCTTTCCTGAATCCACACACACTTCCGTGAAACCACACAGCCTCGCTCAGCCTTTTCTGAAACCACCCGGCACCTCCTAAAACCACACAGCCTTTCCTGAAACCGTCCAGTCTTTCCTGAAACCACCAATCACTCTTTCATGAACCTCCCCAGCCTTTCCACAGACCTCTGAACCAACCGTAAACCGACCCTAAACCAACCCTAAACCGACCCTAAACCAATCCTAAACCAACCCTAAACCAACCCTACACCAACCCTAAGCCAACCCTAAACCAACCCTAAACCAACCCTAAACCTAAACCAACCCTAAAACAACCTCTAAAACCACCTAAACCAAACCTAAAACATCCCAAAACCAAACCTGAAACCACACCTAAATCAACCCTACGGGAGCCTTAAACAAACCCTAAACCTCACCTAAATCAACCCTTAACCATCAGACTTCCAACATCATATGCGACACACACTTTCGTGAAACCCCACAGCCTCGCCGGAAACCACGCGACACCTCCTGAAACCACGCAGCCTTTCCTGAAACCACGCAGCTTTTCCTGAAACCACGCAGCTTTTCCTGGAACCACCCCAGACTTTCCTGACACCACCAAACCTCTCCTG
The DNA here is from genome assembly GCA_963377175.1 of Effrenium voratum. Lineage (NCBI taxonomy): Eukaryota > Dinophyceae > Suessiales > Symbiodiniaceae > Effrenium > Effrenium voratum. The sequence continues at coordinate 166,977 of CAUJNA010003330.1, forward strand.
AAACCACTTCCTGAAACAACCACCCAGCCTGAAGCCACACAGCCTCTCCTGAAACCACCTAGTCTTTCCTGAAGCCACCTCTTTCCTGAATCCACACACACTTCCGTGAAACCACACAGCCTCGCTCAGCCTTTTCTGAAACCACCCGGCACCTCCTGAAACCACACAGCCTTTCTTGAAACCGTCCAGTCTTTCCCGAAACCACCAATCACTCTTTCATGAACCTCCCAAGCCTTTCCTGCAGCCACAGACCTCTGAACCAACCGTAAACCGACCCTAAACCAACCCTAAACCGACCCTAAGCCGACCCTAAACCAACCCTAAACCAACCCTAAACCGACCCTAAACCAACCCTAAACCAACCCTAAACCCACCCTAAACCAACCCTAGACCAACCCTAACCCGACCCTAAACCGACCCTAAACCAACCCTAAACCAACCCTAAACCAACCCAGGAAAAGCTGCGTGGTTTCAGGAAAAGCTGCGTGGTTTCAGGAAAAGCTGCGTGGTTTCAGGAGGTATCGCGTGGTTTCCGGCGAGGCTGTGGGGTTTCACGAATGTGTGTGTCGCATATGATGTTGGAAGTCTGATGGTTAAGGGTTGATTTAGGTGAGGTTTAGGGTTTGTTTAAGGCTCCCTTAGGGTTGATTTAGGTGTGGTTTTAGGTTTGGTTTTAGGATGTTTAGGTTTGGTTTAGGTTTGGTTTAGGGTTTGTTTAGGGTCGGTTTAGGGTTGGTTTAGAGGTCTGTGGTTGGAGGAAAGGCTGGGGCGGTTCATGAAAGAGTGATTGGTGGTTTCAGGAAAGACTGGACGGTTTCAGGAAAGGCTGTGTGGTTTCAGGAGGTGCTGGGTGGTTTCAGAAAAGGCTGAGCGAGGCTGTGTGGTTTCACGGAAGTGTGTATGAATTTAGGAAAGGAGGTGCCGGTGGTTTCAGGAAAGACTAGGTGGTTTCAGCAGAGGCTGTGTGGCTTCAGGCTGGGTGGTTGTGTCGGGAAGTGGTTTCAGGAGAGGTTTGGTGGTGTCAGGAAAGTCTGGGGTGGTTCCAGGAAAAGCTGCGTGGTCTCAGGAAAAGCTGCGTGGTTAGGAGGTGTCGTGTGGTTTCCGGCGAGGCTGTGGGGTTTCACGAAAGTGTGTGTCGCATATGATGTTGGAAGTCTGATGGTTAAGGGTTGATTTAGGTGTGGTTTTAGGGTTTGGTTTAGGTTTGGTTTTAGGATGTTTTAGGTTTGGTTTAGGTTGTTTTAGAGGTTGTTGGTTTAGGGTTGGTTTAGGGTTGGCTTACGTTCGGTTTAGGGTCGGTTTAGGGTGGTTCTAGGGTTGTTTGAGGGTTGGTTTGGGTTGGTTTTGGATTGGTTTAGGGTTGGTTTAGGGTCGGTTTAGGGTCGGTTTAGGGTCGGTTTAGGGTCGGTTTAGGGTTGGTTTAGGGTTGGTTTAGGGTCGGTTTAGGGTCGGTTTAGGGTTGGTTTAGGGTTGGTTTAGGGTCGGTTTAGGGTTGGTTTAGGGTTGGTTTAGGGTTGGTTTAGGGTTGGTTTAGGGTCGGTTTAGGGTCGGTGTAGGGTCGGTTTAGGGTCGGTTTAGGGTTGGTTTCGGGTTGGTTTAGGGTTGGTGTAGGGTTGGTTTAGGGTTGGTTTAGGATTGGTTTAGGGTCGGTTTAGGGTCGGTTTAGGGTTGGTTTAGGGTTGGTTTAGGGTTTGTTTGGGGTTGGTTTAGGGTTGGTTAAGAGGTCTGTGGTTGCAGGAAAGGCTGGGGCGGTTCTTGAAAGAGTGATTGGTGGTTTCAGGAAAGACTGGACGGTTTCAGGAAAGGCTGTGTGGTTTCAGGAGGTGCTGGGTGGTTTCAGAAAAGGCTGAGTGAGGCTGTGTGGTTTCACGGAAGTGTGTATGAATTTAGGAAAGGAGGTGCCGGGTGGTTTCAGGAAAGACTAGGTGGTGTCGGGAAGTGGTTTCAGGAGAGGTTTGGAGGTGTCAGGAAAGTCTGGGGTGGTTCCAGGAAAAGCTGCGTGGTCTCAGGAAAAGCTGCGTGGTTTCAGGAAAGGCTGCGTGGTTTCAGCAGGTGTCGTGTGGTTTCCGGCGAGGCTGTGGGGTTTCACGAAAGTGTGTGTCGCATATGATGTTGGAAGTCTGATGGTTACGGGTTGATTTAGGTGAGGTTTAGGGTTTGTTTAAGGCTCCCTTAGGGTTGATTTAGGTGTGCTTTTAGGTTTGGTCTAGGTTTGTTTTTAGGATGTTTTAGGTTTGGTTTAGGTGGTTTTAGAGGTTGTTTTAGGGTTGGTTTAGGGTTGGTTTAGGGTTGGTTTAGGGTTGGTTTAGGGTCGGTTTAGGGTCCGTTTAGGGTGGTTTTAGGGTGGTTTTAGCGTTGTGTGAGGGTTGGTTTGGGTTGGTTTAGGATTGGTTTAGGGTCGGTTTAGGGTCGGTTTAGGGTAGGTTTAGGGTTGGTTTAGGGTCGGTTTAGGGTTGGTTTAGGGTCGGTTTAGGGTCGGTGTTAGGGTTGGTTTAGGGTTGGTTTAGGGTTGGTTTAGGGTTTTGGTTTAGGGTTGGTTTAGGGTTTTGGTTTAGGGTGGGTTTAGGGTCCGTTTAGAGTGGTTTTAGGGTCGGTTTAGAGTGGTTTTAGGGTCGGTTTAGAGTGGTTTTAGGGTCGGTTTAGGGTTTGGGGTTGGTTTAGGGTTGGTTTAGGGTCGGTTTAGGGTTGGTTTAGGGTTGGTTTTAGGGTCGGTTTAGGGTTGGTATAGGGTCGGCTTAGGGTGGTTTAGGGTCAGTTTACGGTTGGTTTAGAGGTCTGTGGCTGCAGGAAAGCTGGGGAGGTTCATGAAAGAGTGATTGGTGGTTTCAGGAAAGACTGGACGGTTTCAGGAAAGGCTGTGTGGTTTCAGGAGGTGCCGGGTGGTTTCAGAAAAGGCTGAGCGAGGCTGTGTGGTTTCACGGAAGTGTGTGTGGAAAGGAAGTGCCGGATGGCTTTTGACTAGGTGGTTTCAGGAGAGGCTGTGTGGCTTCAGGCTGGGTGCTTGTTTCAGGAAGTGGTTTCAGGAGAGGTTTGGTGGTGTCAGGAAAGTCTGGGGTGGTTCCAGGAAAAGCTGCGTGGTCTCAGGAAAAGCTGCGTGGTTTCAGGAAAGGCTGCGTGGTTTCAGGAGGTGTCGCGTGGTTTCCGGCGAGGCTGTGGGGTTTCACGAAAGTGTGTGTCGCATATGATGTTGGAAGTCTGATGGTTAAGGGTTGATTTAGGTGAGGTTTAGGGTTTGTTTAAGGCTCCCTTAGGGTTGATTTAGGTGTGGTTTTAGGTTTGGTTTAGGTTTGGTTTTGGGATGTTTTAGGTTTGGTTTCGGTTTGGTTTAGGGTTGGGGTTTGTTTAGGGTCGGTTTAGGGTTGGTTTAGAGGTTCAGGAGAGGTTTGTTGGTGTTAGGAAAGTCTGGGGTGTTTCCAGGAAAAGCTGCGTGGTTTCAGGAAAGGCTGCGTGGTTTCAGGAAAGGCTGCGTGGTTTCAGGAGGTGTCGTGTGGTTTCCGGCGAGGCTGCGGGGTTTCACGAAAATGTGTGTCGCATATGATGTTGGAAGTCTGATGGTTACGGGTTGATTTAGGTGAGGTTTAGGGTTTGTTTAAGGCTCCTTTAGGGTTGATTTAGGTGTGGTTTTAGGTTTGGTCTAGGTTTGGTTTTAGGATGTTTTAGGTTTGGTTTAGGTGGTTTTAGAGGGTTGGTTTAGGGTTTAGGGTCGGTTTAGGGTCGGTTTAGGGTCGGTTTAGGGTCCGTTTAGAGTGGTTTTAGGGTGGTTTTAGCGTTGTGTGAGGGTTGGTTTGGGTTGGTTTAGGATTGGTTTAGGGTCGGTTTAGGGTCGGTTTAGGGTAGGTTTAGGGTTGGTTTAGGGTTGGTTTAGGGTCGGCTTAGGGTCGGTTTAGGGTCGGTTTTGGGTTGGTTTAGGGTCGGTTTAGGGTTGGTTTAGGTTGGTTAAGGGTCGGTTTAGGGTTGGTTTAGGATGGGTTTAGGGTCGGTTTACGGTCGGTTTAGGGTTGGTTTAGGGTTGGTTTAGGGTTGGTTTAGGGTCGGTTTAGGGTCGGTTTAGGGTTGGTTTAGGGTTGGTTTAGGGTTGGTTTAGGGTTGGTTTAGGGTTGGTTTAGGGTCGGTTTAGGGTTGGTTTAGGGTTGGTTTAGGGTTGGTTTAGGGTTGGTTCAGGGTCGGTTTAGGGTTGGTTTAGGGTCGGTTTAGGGTTGGTCTAGGGTCGGTTTACTAGAGGTCTGTGGTTGCAGGAAAGGCTGGGGAGGTTCATGAAAGAGTGATTGGTGGTTTCAGGAAAGACTGGACGGTTTCAGGAAAGGTTGTGTGGTTTCAGGAGGTGCCGGGTGGTTTCAGAAAGGCTGAGCGAGGCTGTGTGGTTTCACGGAAGTGTGTGTGGATTTAGGAAAGGAGGTGCCGGGTGGCTTCAGGAAAGACTAGGTGGTTTCAGGAGAGGCTGTGTGGCTTCAGGCTGGGTGGTTGTTTCAGGAAGTAGTTTCAGGAGAGGTTTGGTGGTGTCAGGAAAGTCTGGGGTGGTTCCAGGAAAAGCTGCGTGGTTTCAGGAAAAGCTGCGTGGTTTCAGGAAAGGCTGCGTGGTTTCAGGAGGTGTCGCGTGGTTTCCGGCGAGGCTGTGGGGTTTCACGAAAGTGTGTGTCGCATATGATGTTGGAAGTCTGATGGTTAAGGGTTGATTTAGGTGAGGTTTAGGGTTTGTTTAAGGCTCCCTTAGGGTTGATTTAGGTGTGGTTTTAGGTTTGGTTTAGGTTTGGTTTTAGGATGTTTTAGGTTTGGTTTCGGTTTGGTTTAGGGTTGGTTTAGGGTTTGTTTAGGGTCGGTTTAGGGTTGGTTTAGAGGTCAGTGGTTGGAGAAAAGGCTGGGGCGGTTCATGAAAGAGTGATTGGTGGTTTCAGGAAAGACTGGACGGTTTCAGGAAAGGCTGTGTGGTTTCAGGAGGTGCTGGGTGGTTTCAGAAAAGGCTGAGCGAGGCTGTGTGGTTTCACGGAAGTGTGTATGAATTTAGGAAAGGAGGTGCCGGGTGGTTTCAGGAAAGACTAGGTGGTTTCAGCAGAGGCTGTGTGGCTTCAGTTTCAGGAAGTGGTTTCAGGAGAGGTTTGGTGGTGTCAGGAAAGTCTGGGGTGGTTCCAGGAAAAGCTGCGTGGTCTCAGGAAAAGCTGCGTGGTTTCAGGAAAGGCTGCGTGGTTTCAGGAAATATCGCGTGGTTTCCGGCGAGGCTGTGGGGTTTCACGAAAGTGTGTGTCGCATATGATGTTGGAAGTCTGATGGTTAAGGGTTGATTTAGGTGTGGTTTTAGGTTTGGTTTAGGTTTGGTTTTAGGATGTTTTAGGTTTGGTTTAGGTTGTTTTAGAGGCTGTTGGTTTAGGGTTGGTTTAGGGTTGGTTTACGTTCGGTTTAGGGTCGGTTTAGGGTGGTTTTAGGGTTGTTTGAGGGTTGGTTTGGGTGGGTTTTGGATTGGTTTAGGGTTGGTTTAGGGTCGGTTTAGGGTCGGTTTAGGGTCGGTTTAGGGTCGGTTTAGGGTTGGTTTGGGCTTGGTTTAGGGTTGGTTTAGGGTTGGTTTAGGGTTGGTTTAGGGTTGGTTTAGGGTCGGTTTAGGGTAGGTTTAGGGTTGGTTTAGGGTTGGTTTAGGGTTGGTTTATGGTTGGTTTAGGGTCGGTTTAGGGTCGGTTTAGGGTTGGTTTAGGGTTGGTTTAGGGTTGGTTTAGGGTTGGTTTAGGGTCGGTTTAGGGTCGGTTTAGGGTTGGTTTAGGGTCGGTTTAGGGTTGGTTTAGGGTTGGTTTAGGGTTGGTTTAGGGTTGGTTTAGAGGTCTGTGGTTGCAGGAAAGGCTGGGGCGGTTCATGAAAGAGTGATTGGTGGTGTCAGGAAGGACTGGACGGTTTCAGGAAAGGCTGTGTGGTTTCAGGAGGTGCTGGGTGGTTTCAGGAAAGGCTGAGTGAGGCTGTGTGGTAGCACGGAAGTATGTATGAATTTAGGAAAGGAGGTGCCGGGTGGTTTCAGGAAAGACTAGGTTTCGGGAGAGGCTGTGTGGCTTCAGGCTGGGTGGTTGTTTCAAGAAGTGGTTTCAGGAGAGGTTTGTTGGTGTCAGGAAAGTCTGGGGTGTTTCCAGGACAAGCTGCGTGGTTTCAGGAAAGGCTGCGTGGTTTCAGGAAAGGCTGCGTGGTTTCAGGAGGTGTCGTGTGGTTTCCGGCGAGGCTAGTGGGGTTTCACGAAAGTGTGTGTCGCATATGATGATGGAAGTCTGATGGTTAAGGGTTGATTTAGGTGAGGTTTAGGGTTTGTTTAAGGCTCCCTTTGGGTTGATTTAGGTGTGGTTTTAGGTTTGGTTTAGGTTTGGTTTAGGTTTGGTTTTAGGTTTGGTTTAGGTGGTTTTAGAGGTTGTAGGGTCGGTTTAGGGTTGGTTTAGGGTTGGTTTAGGGTTGGCTTAGGGTCGGTTTAGGGTCCGTTTAGGGTGGTTTTAGGGTGGTTTTAGCGTTGTTTGAGGGTTGGTTTGGGTTGGTTTTGGATTGGTTTAGGGTCGGTTTAGGGTCGGTTTAGGGTCGGTTTAGGGTTGGTTTAGGGTAGGTTTAGGGTTGGTTTAGGGTTGGTTTAGGGTTGGTTTAGGGTCGGTTTAGGGTCGGTTTAGGGTTGGTTTAGGGTCGGTTTAGGGTTGGTTTAGGGTTGGTTTAGGGTTGGTTTAGGGTTGGTTTAGGGTTGGTTTAGGGTTGGTTTAGGGTCGGTTTAGGGTGGGTTTAGGGTCGGTTTAGGGTTGGTTTAGGGTCGGTTTAGGGGCTGTGTGGTTTCACGGAAGTGTGTGTGGATTCAGGAAAGGAGGTGCCGGGTGGCTTCAGGAAAGACTAGGTGGTTTCAGGAGAGGCTGTGTGGCTTCAGGCTGGGTGGTTGTTTCAGGAAGTGGTTTCAGGAGAGGTTTGGTGGTGTAAGGAAAGTCTGGGGTGGTTCCAGGAAAAGCTGCGTGGTTTCAGGAAAAGCTGCGTGGTTTCAGGAAAGGCTGCGTGGTTTCAGGAGGTGTCGCGTGGTTTCCGGCGAGGCTGTGGGGTTTCACGAAAGTGTGTGTCGCATATGATGTTGGAAGTCTGATGGTTCAGGGTTGATTTAGGTGAGGTTTAGGGTTTGTTTAAGGCTGGTTTTAGGATGTTTTAGGTTTGGTTTAGGTTTGGTTTATGGTTGGTTTTAGGTTTGGTTTTGGTCAGGTTTAGGGCCAGCTTCGGGGGTTCATTCGGGGTTCATTTGGGGTTAGGTTTGGGTCGGGGGGCGGCAGCCCTCCCCATGATGTTGGGAAGGGGATGTTGGGAAGGGTGATGATTCAAACAAAGGTACGCTTAATCTAAAAACACAGCGGGGGGTCGGGGGGGCGGCGGCCCCCCCATGATGTTGGGAAGTACGGGAAGCCCACTCAGGAAAGGCCGGGTGGTTTCAGGAGGTGCCGGGTGGTTTTAGGAAGACTGGGTTGTTTTAGGAAAGGCTGCGTGGTTTCAGGCAGGGGGTTCATGAAAGATTGGTTGGTGGTTTCAGGAGAGGCTTTGAGGTTTCAGGAGGTGCCGGGTGGTTTCAGGAAGACTGTGTGGTTTCCGGCGAGGCTGTTTGGTTTCAGGATAGGCGGGGTTTCAGGAAAGGCTGTGTGGCTGTGTGGTTGCAGGCTGGGTGGCGGTTTCAGGAAAGGCTGGGTGGTTTTAGGAAGGGTTGTGTGGTATCAGGAAAGGCTGGGGTGTTTCATGAAAAGCTGGCCGGTGGTTTCAGGAAAGGTTTGGCGGTGTCAGGAAATGGTTGCGGGAAAGACTGGGTGGTATCACGAATTCGGCAACAACCCTTTCAGAGGTAGCCTTTCATGAAATTTATAGCTAAGAAGCAAAAGTTAGTTTCCTGAAGCCAGCATGCTTCTGGAAAACAACTATTAAGCTTCCTGAACACATGTTTCCGGAAACTTGCGGGTATTCATTTCGACCTTCTCGGGGTTGCTGACCCGTCGTCGGCTCGGGGTACCCGACCCGACCGGCACCCGAGTGAGGGGGGGGTCGGTCTGACGAGTTGTCAATCTGTTTACCCGCAACTGCACCTTGAAAAGGAATCCTCCAAGTCCCAGTCAAAGACAGTGCTTTTGTTGAAGGTGCGGGTGGTTGTTGTTTGGTTCAGATCAATCCTCTTGTGCAAGGGATGCAGCAACCAGAAAATTGTCTCCCGCTGAAAGCTTTTGAGGAATGCCTCCACGGACATGCGATCACCTGGAAAAGCCAAATCAGATTGGATCAAGATGTCAATTCATCCAGCAGAAATCCCATCTAGGTGACATTGACGGCCTGCACTCACGAATGTCAGCCGTTGTTTTCCTCCTCGTCCCAGGGATCTTCCTGCGGCCGAGGTGCCAGTGCGACGCTCTGTCACGATGCCATTCTGACGCCTATGGATGCCCCTTGGCGTAGCTGTTCGTCTGAGCCATGCTAATAGAACCGGATACCCCAATGCAAATTGACACGGAACTCAAAGACCTCATTTGTAGAGAAATCTCCTTTTGGGGGACCCCTTGTTGGGTTCCATGTTAGTTTGCTGGGGAGTAGATAACTGTTTGCTGTGTTGAATCAGATACTTGCAAGGATCTGAAGTGTGAACATCCAGCCGGCTAGGTGCTTCTCCACTTCATACACTTTAAGATCATGAAGATTGACAAGCCTGGTGGCCTTGTTTTTCAAGACTTCACCTACAAAGCATGTTCCCCACAACTGTTCCCCTCAAACCAGCTAAAAGGGTTGGGGGTCCCTCGATGCTTTCGGCCTGTTCTGAGCAGCGGAAGTAGTACAAGTAGTACCGCGCAAGGCGGTGGCGGAAGTTTCCAAAAAAGAACCACTATAGGAGGCTTGAACAACCAGGGCAAACATGTTTGGGGCCAAATTGAAAACCAATCATGTTTTGTTTGTGACGAACATGGCCAAACGGTCACAAAAGAAATCAACAGGTCATGTCTTCACAGGCAATTATTCCACCGCTCGGCAAAAGCAGCGTTGAAGGCCGGCCAGAAAAGGCGCAGCCTCCAACGTGGACTTGTCACAAAGCACAAACTCCCAGTCTTCCAAAATCTGCTGCTGAGCTGGCTCCAAGCTTGAAAGTTTACGTCTGCAGAAATTTCTGGCTCGCTCCCACTCTGGTACCTGACTGCGCCGATTGCTGTTGAGCAAAGCTGTAAGCGTCGGCTTCTTCATTTGCACAAGCTCCTGCGAGTAGGCTGCCAAAAACGCCACCGTCTTATCAAATGCGTCTGCCATGGCGTCCGGAGCGGTCAGAAAAGACGCGCTCCACCGTGCGGGATACACAAGGAAACGATGTCACTGGCATGTGTCTGTGGAAGTATATGCGTTCTGTGGGAACACAAACTAAAAAAAAACATCAAGAGGTTGTCCGCCTGAGCGTGATGCTGGTAGGTCGGCTGGTGACAAACAACAAACTAGAACATTAACATGTTCTCGGCCTGTGTGTGGTGCTGGTGGGAGTGCTGGTGAAAGTGTAGTGGTGGTAGTGGTGGTGGTGATGTGAGTTGCCGCTCCGCGATTGAAGCCGGGACATGAACAAACATGAACAGTGGTGGTGGTGATGCTAGTGATGCTGGTGACGAAAACCGGGACATTGAACAAACATGACATACGCGGAGCAACTGACAAGACACAGCCGAAACGCCACACGGTCACAGCGACATTACCTCCCTATCTATCTATCTATCTGTCTATCTACCTATCTATCTGCCTGTCTACCTCTCTATCTATCGAAAAATCTACTTGTCTCTCTATCTTTCCAGCTTTCTATCTATCTATCTATCTATCTATCTGTCTGTCTGTCTATCTATCTAGAGCGCGACTAACTCAACAGGGCAGCTTAGGATGCCTTGCGCGTTGCCATTCCAATGTGTTTTACCACTGCCAAGCTGCATTCCATCTTAGAAACGCGCACCGCGCGCAAGCGCCACGCATTTTTTCCAAATTGGATGAAAGTCTTGCGCGTTGCCATTCCAATGCGTTTTACCACTGTCAAGCTACATTGCATCTTAAAAACGCGCACCGCGCGCAGGCGCCACGCATTTTTTCCAAGTTAGATGAGAGCCTTGCGCGTTGCCATTCCAATGCGTTTTACCGCTGTCAAGCTACATTGCATCTTAAAAACGCGCACCGCGCGCAGGCCGCTTGCGATTTTTTAAAGTTGGAGCTTCCAAAAGTAGCCCGACCCTGTAGTGTTTTTACGATTTTGACTTCTAAATGTGCACCGCGCGCAGGCCGCGTGCGATTTTTGAAAGTTTGAGCTTCCGAAAGTGTGCCGGGAATGTAGTGTTTTTACGATTTTGACTTCCAAATGTGCGCCGCGCGCAGGCCGCGTGCGATTTTTGACAGTTGGAGCTTCCAAAGTGTGCCGGGAATGTAGTGTTTTTACGATTTTGACTTGCAAATGTTCACCGCGCGCAGGCCGCGTGCGATTTTTTGCCAGCAATTCCGACCAAAGGCTCCGCACCCGCCGCTTTACCGAGGTAACTTCTGGGCCGTCTGGAGGCTCAACACATTGAAAAAATACAGCATTTCGCGACCTTTCTAACATTTTGCACACCATGCTTCATCTTTCTTCATCGCTTCTCTCTGCTACTTCTTCTGCTCTCTCTTCTTCTCTCTCTCTCTCTCTCTCTCTCTCTCTATCTCTCGCTCTGCACTGCTCTGCTTGAGTTGTCGATATTGTCGGAAGTTAGACTTCTAAACTTCCTTCCACCAGTGAAAAACGTAGGAGTTCTCTTGCCTGCCGCTTCACCAGTCTGGCATCCCCGTCACGTTGCAAGCATGGAGCAACATCGGCGGCCTTTGCATGAGTGTTTTTGTTTTTCATCCTGCCTTGCAGACAGCCGTAGGTGTTTCCGAAAATGATTGCTTTCCTTTCACGGTTTCGGGCTTTCTTTTCTTGAAAAACATTTTGAGGCATACCCACCGATGTTTCAGACTTCGCGTGGTGCTTCTCATGGTTCCCAGCAGCCTAGCTCTCGTTCTGATTGCGTGCGATTAAGTTCAGACCAACAAGGTAGGAACAAGCTCGGTGAACTTTGGGAGCCTCGCTTCCTACGTTTCTGAGCTTTTATATATATATATATATTTTGTGAATGTTGAAACGCATGTGGAAACATGAACTGTGTGTGGAATGCTTGACCACAATGGCATGTGCCATTTTGGCTCAAGCATTGTTCTGGGTTCCTGGAACCCAAGCTGATTGAAAAACTTTGATCTTTCGCATTTTCGAACTTAACCCCGACCAAGCAATGGCTTCCTCGGCAACCTCGGCAACTTCCTTTGAGTTGATTGAGGACCAGACACTCACCGTGGAGGAGGTTGAAATGGCCAGCCAGGAGGCCCAGGACATTCGCACACGGGAGGCGGCAGTGGCGGCCGGCTTGGTTTTGGACGAGCCCGAGGCCCCCCCGTCAGCTTCGGCGACCGATGTGATGAAGGACCTCTCCAGTGCACTGGAGCGTCTCCGAGTGGCATTTTCCACACCGACTCCCGGCTTGGGTGCCCCTGGCCCCGCCGAGGAGGGCGACCAGGACATGGGGGACGCGGACGGCACGGAGCCACACCACCGGAGGAGGCGCAGACGCCACCCACGAAGAGACTGAAGGGCTTCGTGGCAGCTTCTCAGAAGGCCACGTCTCAGGCCAACATGCCGGTGGACGGAAAGCCCGGGTACTTCAAGCTGGTGGACCTCCCAGACCTGTTTCCAGTCCTTCCAGCGTCGGCGGCCACCTTGCTGAGAGACATCACGATGGAGGAGGCGGTCTCCCTGTTTCACAAGTTTGTTGGGAAGAACCTCACGGAGGACCTGGTGATCCGCATCTTGGAGGCGTACGTCCCGATGAAGATCCAGCTCCGCCAGGAGGAGGTCTGGGCTTCGCAGTTCCAGAGGAACAAGGCGTGTATCGGCACCCAGCGCATGCACAGGCTCGATGCAGGTCATTCCGACTACAAGTTCATGTGCAAGGCATGCGGAACGGGGTGGCCAGCGGCAGCCAAGCAGTGCTGGGTCTGCCCCGGCAAGGAGTTCGCCCCCTTCCAGGCGCCACCTATGAGGCGGACGGCATCACCTACAACCTGCTCATCTTGGAGGGCAAGCCGACCTGGATCCAGCAGCGGGAATGGGGAAGCCTGGGTGCCGTTGGCCCCGGTGGTACCCTGGCACAGGCCGACCGCAACTTGGTAGACGGCACGGTCTTGGGGAGAGCCCCTCCCAAAACGGACTCGGCGGATGAGATCACCATGGCAGATGCGGTCCCGCTTAACAGGCGGGTGGACATCCGGCAGGAGATCCTGTCCATGAAGGCGGACGACGAGGCGTTGAAGGTCCGGGAAAGCCAGGAGATCAAGGTCAAAGTGCAGCGGTCCCTGAAGGAGGCGGAGGCTCAGAGCTTCAAGCTCTACCATCCCCAGGTGGACCAGGCGATCAGGAAGAAGGAGGAGCTGCATAAGGCTTGCGGGAGCATCGGGAACCGACTCCGGAGGAGGCCTCGGCCAGGCGGCGGCACAAGGAGTTGGTCACTGAGGAGACGCTGGACAACGAGATGGCGATCCTGGCGCCCCTCCAGGAGGGCATGCAGGCCCTGCCGTCCGATGAGGTGGCCAATGAGGGAGCCCGTGCCCTCAGGAAGGTTAACCTGGAGCGTTTCAAGGCCAAGCTGAGAGATCAGTACTTGGAGGGGAAGGGCGTTGACGCCAGCCAGGCATTGGCTGAGGCGATGGGCTCCATTCAGGAGGCTCAGGCGGCAAACAAGCGAACCCAGACCAGGCATGGATGCTCAATCACACTCTCAAGCCCTTGGAAGTGTCGGCGTGGCCGGATGATCTCAGGAAGGCCCTGGAGAGGGGCCTATTCTGCCCCCTGGAGCTGGATGACCCCGACGACATCCCCCGGTGGGGGACATCAAGGAGAAGTATGTCCCCTACATCAAGATGCTCAGAGCGTCGCAGAACCCGTGGCACCAGGAGGCACTGCTGGAGGAGATGCCCGAGCGGGGAGCCCATGTCCAGCAAGACCTGTCTGGGCAATGAAGCGGCACCAGGGAGAGCTCCGGATGTTTGGGGGGGTTTGGAAGAAGCACGCAAGCGGTGAGATCCGCCGGGGCGCTGACCAGCAGTTCAAGCTCGCGCCGGAGGAGATCCTGGCCCTCGAGCGCAGGACTCACCCATTCACGTGCGAGCAGGACCACATCGACCCAGTCATCTACACGGCCTTGGAGATCCGAGCTCAGGTGAACCGGGGCGAGCGCCCGGCACCGGAGCAGGTGGTTGGTATCTTCTGGGCGAAGGGGGATGGGGTGTTTTGGACCAGGCAGACGAGAACGTGGGACCTGCCGAGCCTGACGGGAGTGTACGCCCACAGGTTCACGTTTAAGTATATCTACTCGGCCTGGACCACTTTCCCGTTGGTTGTGAAGACGCAACGCCGGGGCCGCAATGCGGAGGGCTTGACCTCGAACAAGTGGATGGGCAACATCATCCAGATGAGGAAGGAGGCGGCGCCCTTCCTGGCATCCCCAAGCCTCGCAGCAAGGAGGAGTGGAGTTACATCTTTAAGGAGGGGGACATTCCTGGCAGCCAAGAATTTTATCGTGAACTGCCCGTTGCCCGTAATGGAGATATCCATGACAGTAAGGAGGCGCTGCGGTTCAGGGCAGTTTGCGATGAACGGATCACCCTCCCACTGGCCTCGCTGAAGGCCTTCGACTCGGTCTACACTAAGTTGGTGGCGGGCCTGAGCAATCGTCGATGGTGGAGGTGACGGTCAATTGGCGCTGCAATGTGGTCCATGACTGGGTCGAGCAGGTCCCGCAGGAGGCGGCGGGGGCCTTGTATGACAGGTTGGGCTACTCCCATGACCTCATCCGGCAGCTGGGTTGCTCCCCCCCTTTGGGTGCCGTTGGCCCCGGGGGGGGAGAAGGAGGCGGAGGTCCTGGGCAGGGCAGACACCACGCTCCGCACCCCAGACCAGGGCACCAGGCGGTACCCTCCCCTCACCGCGGCCACGGTCACGGCGGTTGCGGGCCGAAAGTACGTCAACAAGCACTTCCCCAACGAGGCAAAGCAAGTGTTTTGGGGCTCCGTGGAGTGCGGCTTGGTCTTGCCAAGCATCAGCCTGGGAAGTGGTGAGCAAGGAGAAGTTCAAGACTACGGGGGGCTACATGTGCAGATTTTGCAAGGGCTTCTGGAAGGCGAGCCGCGGGGGGACCAGGCTGCTCCAGATCACGGGGTGGCACAGGGATAAGGCCACCTGCTTGCAGCTGGTGATGGACGAGCCCCCGGAGCAGCTGTACAACCAGTGGATCCGCGATCGGATGGAGTTCTACAAGAGGGTGGAGCCAACGGAGCCTTTCAGGGATGAGCGGCTGGTCCTGGGCGACGCGAGCACCCCCCGCATGCGCTTCAGCTCCTCGAACGGCCTGGAGGATGTCTCCACGGCCTTGTGGTCGGTCATCCTGAGCAACCCGGAGAAGTTGGGGCTGGCGGCAATCCACTCGGTGGCGAAGGAGGCGATCCTGAAGAAAGGGAGCCGCTAGGTTTTGTCTCACAACCCTGTCGGATGTGGGAGTCGTGTGATTTCTTCCTCCCGGGACTTGGGTGCCCTTGGCCCCGTCTCAGGGGGGGGGGGAGGGGAAAAGGGTTTTCCTAATTGGGTTCGGTTTTCACCACTGTTTCCTTTCTTATTCAATTCTGGTGGCGAACGTGGGTTTTTCTGGTTGCTTGGCAGTGGAGCCACATCACGGCAGCTTGATCTCCTCGACCATGAGGCCACATGCAATGGCTGCCCCAAGGACGGGCCATCTCAGCCACGGTTCGGAAAAAGTGGCTGCGGCCGACTCTTGGTTTCCCTTAGGGCCCCTTGGGGTTTTGGGGAATCCCCCGCCGGGTCGGTCTCCCCCCTCCGTGCTTTTGGGGGGGGTTTCTGGGGGGTTGATTTTGGGTCGCGCTCCCCCCCCCTTTCCCGGTTAAAATCTCGGGACTTTGGGGGGGACTTGTCGGGATGCGTGTGGCCTGCCTGCCCCATCTGCACTCTGCATTCTGCAAGGTTGGAGCATGCATGCACTGTGCCGCGGTTGGGTCCCGGCGGTTCGATTGGAGGCTCGAACCCCCCTTTTTCATCATGGCTAGGGTATCTACCAAGTTTCTTATGCGCCCGCCTTACACACGTCTTTGGGACCGCATTCCAAGGGTCCTATGGGACACTTTGGCGGATGAGTCCTTCTCCCCGAGACAGACGGACGGGGAGCTGTTGGTCCTGATGTGCCTGCGCCAAGGCACTGAGGAGGAGGGGAAGAAGCTGGGCGGAGAGCCGGCAATCCGCTTCTCTCAGCTCCTGGAACTCTCGGGCATTCCGGTAGGACAAGACGACCACGTGGTCCCGACGGACTACTTCAACGGCAGGCTTCCCCAGCCTCTGTCCGCGGCGGACCTGGCCGACTTGTGGGACAGCCTATGGTTCCTCCTCCTGGCGACGCGGATGGCACGCCGAGCGGAAACTTTTCCCCGCTGGAGAATGAATGGGACCGCCAGGACCAATGGAGGTGGTTCTCACGAGATGACCCACCCCCACTCCAACAACCGGAGCTTCTGAAGTGGAGGCACTGGCGCCCGGGCAAAATAAGGGAAATGGAGCCCACGACCCAGCGAGCGCTGGAACTCCATATGCGCGGGAAATGGGCGGAACGGCTCCTCGCCCACTTTGCCCCGTTTGCGGAGCACATCGCGTACATGCAGGACATCCTGGGGGAGGACTTCCGCAAGGAGGCATTGGACCTCCTGGGGGACAATAGGTTCCGGACACTCAGGCAACATTGCCTGGTCTACGAGAGTCTCCGGAAGAGAGGCTTCACGGTGATTCCATGGCAGGAACGACATGTCCGCTCTCTCCTCAACCAGCTCGCCGAAGAGGAGGTCACCCCGTGCAAGCTACGGCAGGTGTGGAACACCCTCAAATGGTATTCCAAGACCTTCGGTATGCTGAAGATAGACGAGCTCCATCGCCTCAAGTCCAAGAAGAGCTCGTTGGAAGAGGCACTCACGGACACGGTCACCCGGCCGCAGCGCAAGGCGGTGGTCCCCAGCAAAGAGGTCATATGGGCTCTGGAGGAAGGGGCTGGCTACGATCACCTGGGTGCCACCAGCCCCGGTACGCAGGCGGCCCCGGGGAGGAGCAGACACGAGGCACTGGTCGCATTCATCCTGGGTTTCGCCCGGTTCCAAGTAGGGTGCAGCGCACGTTTCAATGACCTCCAGCATGTTCACCCCAAGGACCTTATCCACACCAGTAACACCGTGGAGCTGAAGGCCTGGTCAGCAGCACGAATCAACCGCAACCCGGTCCCCTTGATTGCTCCGAAGTACAGCTTCACGGGGATCCCCTGGTGGACTACCTGGGTGGCCACGGTCCGGCGACTGGTATCCGAGGAGGCATTCCAGGACATGGACTACTTGCTCCCGACAGTGAGCAAAGACTTCGCAGGGCTGATCCCAAGACCTTCCACACCAGAAAGGGCTCTGAGATGGCTCAAGGATGCTATTCTCCGTCGGGGAGTGACCCCGGGGTTGGTGAAGCCGCTGACGTGGCACTCATTCCGAGTGTTCATCCCGGACTGCGCTTTCCAGATGAGCCGTTGACATCTGACAGGGGAAGATGAGTCCCTGGCACCAACACATTGCTTGGATAAAAGAGTTATCGCTTGCTTGTGTGGTGCCGTTTGGTTAGCTTACATACACATATATATATATATATATATTTGCGAAGATCGTTTGAGTGGACAGCAACAAGTTTGGACTTTTTGAACAAGCTGAAGCGAGGAATCGGAGCCATCCTTCCCAAAACGCATCGTCTCCATTTCAGGGGCCTAAGCATACAACTGTTTTGATATTTTTTTATGCTTTGTTCCAGGATGTCCCCGCCTATAGTCCAGCTCTTCTTTTGAGACTGGACCTGCACAGGTCGTTTCAACACATACCGTAGATTCAGCTCGCAAGACTTTTGACCCTGGCTGTCAGGTGAGCGCACACTCACATGGTACTATACACGCTCAAGGGGCCCAACATTTCTTGAGCCCACGCATGCTCCTGTCAGCCTGGCCTTTTGCACAAAGGTCTAGCATTTGAGCACTTATTGACACTGGCCCAGCGCGTAGGCGAATTCGGCTGCCCTTTGCACAAGTTTTTGGAGATCAAAGAGGCCTAATTATTTTGAAAGTAGCACCACCCGGCTGGTTTGCCAGGGTTGGGAATGGGTGGGATCTTGTCGAAGTCTCGAAAATAGAAAACCTGAAAGGTGCTTATGTCAGTCGGATGCCACCAGAACTGTTGCGTCTTTGTAACTTTTGCAACGACAAGGTGACTTGTTTGCGGAATGGCTGATTATGCGCTCTTGTTTTAGAAGCCTTGGAGCCTTTGACAGGCCAAAGAGTCATGGGCTCAAAAGTACACATTTTGGCGGCCACACGTTTTACTGCTTTGTTATAAGGTTGTACCGTGTCATACACCACCAGCTTTGATTTCAAACTGAGGTGGTGAAGCAGCGGATGCAGCTGGGCGTGTACCGAAATGTAGGCCAGAACTGCGCCGATGCGCTGGGCCTTGCTGCGTTGGTGCACTGCTGTTCAGGGATCAGCCACGTCATCTGTATGTTCAGCCATGAATGCCACGTCAGCTCACAGGCAAAACTTTCAACACGAATCCCCTTGAAGACGAACTCGCGGAGCCGGATCCAAAGACGCACTCGCTTGACGCAGGTTAACATTTGTGTAAGCGTGAAAATTGGAGGCATTCATGTAACATTCATGTTTGCACGTTCATGTATCAAGTGTCGCTTTCAGAAGCGCGGCTTGTTTCAGCTTTCAGCACGCAGCGCGTCCAGGCGAATGCCTCCGCACGATCCTTCGGCACGAGGGCCTGTGGGGCTTCTACCGCTCTATGCCCACCACGTTGGCGCGGTATCGGGGAGTGGGTCGATGGGGATGCCTGCACAACGGTAGGAACGTGGCCATCCATTCGATCAAGGGCAGCGTGAGCTTGGGCTAATGGAGAACTTCAGATCATGGATTGCTTGGTCACAAGGCTAAGTTTGGCTGTTTCTGCATGAGGGTTGAGAGGGAGTATCAGGGTGCCAGTAGAAGTGTAAGTCCTGGAGGCAGGCAGACCAGGAAATTCTTGAGAGAGTTCAAGTTTTACGCAGACTCTCTGTTTTGGCCAAGTGCTGGGCTTGTGCAAGGCCTTCAGAACGGATTTGAAAAAACAACTCGTCCTTCAGGTGCCACATGGGGCGCTGCTTGCTGGCAGATGGATCGAATCATTGGCTGAATGGGTCTAATAGATTGCCAAGACTTGGAGTCTTGCTGGAGCCTTGACTGCCGCAACTCGTTTTGTTGGACAGTGCAATTTGTGATGCTCAATGCACCACGCCATTTCTAACATGAATGTCGGTTTTTGCAGAGAGAAAATGGGCTCTGACCCCCCTCGGCCAGGCGATGAACGTGCCTTTTGGTAGCATTTTGGCCCGGGACCTCAAGCTGCGCTTGGTGTGGTGTGTTGAATTCTCGGATGTTTGCTTCTTAGGGTCGACAATGTGAAAGTGTGAAGTTTCCCAATCGTCCCGTGGCGTGACAAGGGTTCAGGAAGAAGCCAAACCAACAAGTGGCCCCAAGTGGCCCCAAGTGGTCCCCCCCCTCCACTCGGAGGGTTTGGTCGCCTCAGTGCGCGCTTCCGCGAGGTGGCCTCCAATGAGTCCATGAAGCAATCCCTCGGCATCAGGGTCACGAGGCGCAGCTGGAGTCTCGCCGAATCCACAGATCTCCAGGTCAATGCGCAGCTCTCGCTATGTTTTTGCCTTGCGCACGCTCTTGTTGCGCTGGCTATTCTTTCGCGCTATCCCTGCTTGACCAGTTTTCCATCCATGCCGCTGGTCGTGTGCTTTGGGATGTGTCCAGATTGTCCCGTGGCCTGCCTTCGTTTTGCTTTCGGCTCACCGCCGAGGAGTGTTGGCTCGTATCAACCGGGGCATTCAAAAGTGATTCCGTGTACTTTGGCTCTGTTTCTAGGATCATCGAAGTGGGATCTTCTCTCCGACACCTGTCCAGGGCTGACTTGTAACATCATTTGATGTGAGCATTTCAGCCGGAATTTCAGGTTTGTTCGTTTGAACAGATGCTGATTCTCTGAAGGTCAATATCCAACTGGCCAGTTGAGTTTTTCGGAGGCAAGACAGCTCGAGATTATTACCATGGCCGGGAGCCCAAGCTTTGAGGAACCGCGCTGAATATCCACTAGATGAGCGGTTCAGCCGACATGCCCTTCCATGTGGCTTCAATTGGTGTTCTGAGGGGCAAAATTAAAGTTCTTTCTTGCATGGTGGCGTGCCAGACATTTGAAACCAACGGCTCCTCCTGCCTAAACAAATGAGGAACCTCCAAATGTCTTCTGCCAGACTGGTGCTTCAGGGCTTAGTGGTGAATTACCGGACCGAGATCTTCAAACTGGAACAAATTTTTTGAGGTATGTGGGTATGGGTCAAAATTGAACCACCAACAAAAACAGCTGGTGTTAGTTCTTGTTTCCATTCACCAGGGTTATACACATGCACACGTTCTGAAATGTTCTGAACATGCCATGACCTGTTTGCAGGTATTTGTGGCTTAAGCCCAAGCCTCGTCGGGTCTGGAATATCCCCTTTGCCTGAGTTGTATGCAGCTGAGCAGATTAAGGAATTTCCTTTCCAGTATGTGACAACTGGCCCGCCCCTTTTGAGCATTTTGGGGCAGAGGGCTGCTATATATTCTGACAAGTCGCCCAGGTCAAAAGATATTGAGGCGGCAGGCGGCAGGCGGCAAGCCATCAAGAGGTCCACGCGCTTTAGAGGTACTTCCTCTCGGCGGGCCTCAGTGGCGCCATTGCCTCCGCTGCGACGCAGCCCCTGGATGTGGCTGGGAGCCTTGGGATTCGCAACTCAACCTGCCAAACGACCCCAAATGGGTGTGTCTGTTTGTAGGTACCCCCCCCCCCCCCCCACAATAAATAAATAAATGGTGATTTACCTTTTGGTTTCCCTTTAGAAACACCAAAAAGGCGCCCAAATGGCAGAATCGAACTCAGCAACCAGATAACATTTGCGTGACAGCCCCAAACAAGCGATGCCTATGATGGATCTTTTTCCAGGCCAATAGTCTTTGCTCCTGGTCTGGGAGGGTTATCTTAATCTTGGTTTTTTCACTTGATTAGTAAATCCTGGCTTCGCTGCTCGGACATCGTGTTCCAGATGAGTGATCAGGTGTTGCACGCAATCTTTGCAGAGGTACACTACGCTTCTTTGTATTTCAAGCGCGTTTCGAGAAAGCTCGTTGGACCATGGGCTGTGAGTCATACGGCAAACTGCTGCGTGAACGTGCCGGAGCTTTGGCTGCTGGCCAGATGTCAGGTGAAGACTAGGCTACAGACGCAGGCGGGCTGAGTATCCTGCCAGACTGCGGAGGGTTCAACCGTTAGATTTCAGGAGCATCTACAACAAAGAAAGGGATGGCACGGGGTTCACTCACCAAATTGCACCTAGTAGATAAGCTTGCTCATGACCAGAAGACCAGTTTCGTTTCTTGAGATCCTGCAGGACTGTCTGGTCAGCAGCGCGTCCTCATCCAGGCTTGAGAGACTGTGAGTGCAAGGGTGAGATGGATGGGGGAAATCAAAATCCCATTGGCTATCTTTCCTTGAGGGTATTTGCTGCCTGGTTTTCGGGTTTCTTTCCCATACTCGTACCCAGTAAGGCGACTTGACCCCCCCCCCGAAGGAGGTCCTGAAGCGCAAAAGGTATCTTCAAATCAGGAGACCAACAGAACAATTCGAAAGGAATTGTCAAAATTTGCATGAACACTAAGCATTGAACATACCTTGGCTGGGAGTCGTCCACCAGCCCTGGCGGCCAAATGGCAACAAATTGCAACTGGAGCATTGCATCACATTGGCTTAAGCTTTTGTACGTCTCCACTTTGACCACAGAAAACAGGTTTGGGCCAACAAGGGGCGTGAACAGGAAGATTAGAGGCTGCAGGCCCAGACAAGTCTGCTCATGGTGCGATTGCTTGGCTCACCTTAGCTTCACATTTACTTCCGGGATGGTTTTGCCTAGGCTTGAAAGAGTGCAATCAGTGCAAAACTGTGGGCTTCATGCCGGCCTACTGTCCCAACAGAAGTTCATTCGACTGCGGGCCTTGAGGGGTGGGTTGTCCGCAGGACGGATGGCAGCTCTTGCAGCCCCTGGGCAGCACAAGGAATCGAAGCATTCATTGCTTCCAGCGCGAGCCAAAATCAGACACATCCTGAACCTTGTTTGCCTTTCTGGCGGGATACGCGGTGCAAGCAATGGTAAACCATCAGACCATCAATCTACCCCCACCAACTCGGCTTCGATTGATGCCTGCTTTGGGCATGGCACTCTTCCGGTCTGGCGGCTTTTTGGATCCTCCAACTTCATGGCGGCGTACACCTGTCAGCATTGCAACCCCCAGACGCTTGGTGCATTGCGGGGTGCAATTGCGTCAAACGAACAGGACATCAAGTGCCGAGTGATCTCTCAGATATAGATGCTAGTGACTTGCCCAAGTCATCCCTAGGTTCAATGGTGACCCAGTGTTTGCAGTGATTTGAAATCTTCTTGTCTGAAGCTCGCTGTAAGCTTTTCTATGCCTGGACCAAACAGAACCGAAGCATGTCCGACAGGATGTCCAAGAACATGTCGGGTGAGCATGTTTTTTTTTTTTTTGCATTGCATTGGGCATGTGATGAAGCGCCACAAATCAAGTACAACCAATGATGCATGGCGTGTCCATCATCGCATACCAGATTCGTGCGCCTAGGGGAAGCCGCGGCCGAGACTCTAGGCCGAGTGGGTTGATGAGACTCAGAACTTTGTCAGACATGACGTCTGATATGGCAGTGTCCTACTCTAACTCTTTAGATATTCGGAGATTCTGCTTAGCATCAGCTTGCTCTGCGTCTTTTTGTGTGGCCCTTGACTTGAAACGAGGATTCATCCTATAGTCCATATTTGCTGATGCTTGATCATTAGACCTCCCCCTCTTGCTTCAGGGTGTGCCGATGTGGTAGGAAGGGTGGCTCCAGTGTCAATGTCTGAGCCATGTAAAGCCCTGGCTTCAGTTGTTTGCCGTGCCAGAGGTGAACGCTTCTGACGATGGCACCCTTCAATTCCCCTCCCTTGAACTTTGCTTGGTGTGTCGTGCTTGCGCCTGTCACCCGCCAGAAGCGAGCGCAAAGCGCACGCCAAAGTGACCCTTGCCGGACTTGCCGCTGTTGACTTGCATGTGCGGGGGTGGGGTGACCGGCCTAGTGAACCAACTTTGACCGGGTCAATCAAGATTTGTCGGATTCAATCATGCGCATCGCGAACAACTCATATGACATGATATTCTGACGTATCCTGGCACCGAGTGCTCCAACACTATGTTCGCCCGATTTTGCCTCCCAAACCCGAGGTACACGGGCTTCCTGGCCGCTGTGAGGACCATAGTCCGGGAGGAGGGCTGGCACGGCACTCAGCGCTTGCGGTCCGTGGGAAAGCCCATGGGTTGTACGGACAGAACATGCCGCAGGACAAATGCCAGCGCCATTCTGTAAAGCCGAATGATTCAATTGGCAACAGCAGCCATAGACGCATCGGACTGATAATCGATCGCAAGACGGATCGCCAACTTTGGTGGGTACTTTCTTCAGTTAGTTCAGTAAGTGCCAGTGTCTACAAAGATTCGAATCTCCAAACAAGTTGTTTTTGTTTGCGGCCTATGCAACGCACAATTGAGGTGCTCTTCTCCAGTCAATATGGATTTACAACATGATGCAATGTGCATTTCATAGAACAGGTGCAGGGGTTTAGACTAAAATTCCCCAGAAGAATCTCAAAGTGATCATCTTGCTCTTCAGCAGCAGTCTATGCTTGTTCTCACTATGTTTTTTCAAGCCAGCTCATCCCCCAGACATCCAACCATACCCACAATTCCCCGACCATACCGCCCAGCAATTATCCCATGCATGAAGAAGATACTCCAAACCGAAGCGGAGATGGAAGGACTGACCGGTACGCCCACGTACCGGTCTTCTCGGCCAAACGGGGCAGCTTTCTTAGGCTGGCGCTTTACACGGGCACCATGCCGCGGATGCTGCACGCAGTACCTTCTGCCGCCATGTGCTGGGGTCTGGAGCCCCAGCAATTTGTAAAGCTTCTTGGTTCTGGCTGTTGCTCAGGGAATCAAGAGGGGTTTTGGGAAGGAACCTATTCCTTAAAGGAAGCCACCTGGTTGATAGGGCTCAGTTTTGGGGCAAACTCCAGCTCGCCTAGGGAGCCACCAGTTGGATGTCATTCCAACGCATTCCCTGAGAACTGGCAAGAGTTCTAGCCATGTGGATTTTGTGCCAATCGCTGAGCAAGGGCATTATTGAGTCAAGTTCGGACGTCCGCCGGACCATTGGCTCATTGGTTTTCTTGTGTTGGCTCCATTTATATCAGGCATGCGTGAAAAAGACACCGCGGCTCGTTTTCAGCAAGCCACGGCATTCAATTTGGCGACAAATGGTGCAGGTGATGTGTTCCAGCTGTATGCTTAATGCTTTCTGTTGCCGCGGTTGAGTGGGCTCAGTGTTAGTGTCCCTCGCAAATTGGCCAACATTGGAAGTCATAATTGTTATCAGCAGCAAGCCACTACCTAAAACTGTTTGTCAATCAAATCATTGTTTTTGTCTGAATGTTGCTGTTCTTGCCACTCAAAGGCAAGGCCCCTTCTGCTGTGTGTATCAGGGTTTCGCAGTGCAGCATTAGCTTGGGTGGAAATGTGAAAGTGCCCTGACAAGATTCGTGCTGTGCAGGCACCTATGAAGTGGTGAAGACTTCTTTGCGAGACTACTAAGGCCAGGAGGGAAGGGATATGGATGCATGGCAGTTTCAGGGCGAAGCACATGTGGCTTGGCATTTGCGCGGGTTTGTGCAGCGTAATGATCAGACATGGCAATCGCAATCGCACGCAATGAGCATGGCATAGGCCGGCTCACTCATGCGAATTTTGCCCGGGCGCTGGGCTGTCCAGCCAGTCTTTTTGTGCTGTCCAGTCTGCTTGCTTCTTGGAGTCCTGACGTTTCTTTGGCACCGACCCGCTACCCAGGCACTCCGGTCCAGCAGTAGGTTGCACCGGGCCCTCGGGATCGGTTGTGCCCTGAATGCACCAGAACGCATGACGGACATGTCTCCATGTAAGTGGCTTGTTGTCTTTAGGGTTTTCAGGTGTCACAGAAGGTTACGCAGGGAGTAAAGTTGTGGAATCCATGAAGATCGTTGTGCCTGGGGTGCATTCAAGTCTTTCCTGAGTTGCATTTTCAAAGAGGCAGCTCAAGGAGATATTCAGGTCTCCGTCCTCGATGCTTGAGACCTGCTTTTCGGGCTTGTGTATATTTTATGTGGCTGTTTTTTTTTTCTTCTTTCTCTCTCTTGTTGAGTCTTGCTGCATGATTCAGCCAGGCTTTGCACATCGTGCCCGACTGAGGGCAGTGTTATGCTTGCGGGGAAGATGCATCGGTGCACACATGTTGTGCTGACGTGACCTGCCGGTCACGTGGCGTTGAGTCCAAAATTCCTGTATATTCCTGCATGGAGTGTTTTGCCGTGGCCTCTTTTTGTAGAGTGCAGAATATCATTTTGTGGAGTCTTGCAAAGAATGGATTCTTCGCCTGCATCCCACGCACAATGGCCGGTGTAGTTCATGACCCTTCCTGAAAAAGGAGGGCCCCGGCAGGGTAGGCCTGAGAGGGCAGAGCCGGTTGGACAAGCACCCCGTTTTGCATTCATGTACCTGCACATTGTGCCGGAGATGGGTGCTCTTTGCAAAAGGATCA
Source organism: Effrenium voratum (assembly GCA_963377175.1). Classification (NCBI taxonomy): domain Eukaryota; class Dinophyceae; order Suessiales; family Symbiodiniaceae; genus Effrenium; species Effrenium voratum. Next base: position 191,892 of record CAUJNA010003330.1, read on the forward strand.
GCCGTCCTCGTGCTACGTGAGTGCAGTTCTTTCGCACCCTTGCTGCGACTGTGTCAAAGCATGCTCACAAATCTGTTGTCGACTCGGGTAAGAATTGCTGGCTTTTCTCCTGAAAATCGCTGTGCTGAAAGCTACTTGGACAGTGCCGTTTTTGGTGCTGGCATGGGCCCGATCCAAACTTTATGGTTTCCTGAGCTTGCCTTTCTCATGCTATTGCACGCATAGAAATCCCTCCAATGAAGCCTGCAATGAAACCTCGTGACAAAGAGGCATGGTCGCTGCTTGGTGGAGCCGTAGTGACTGAACAAAAAGTCTGCCACAGTAGGCTTCTCTCCGTGGGATGAGAAGACGTCTCGCGAGCCAATCCATACCCGAGCCGTCGGTTCCACAGTCAAAAGCGCTGCGCTGGGGTGCGTGTGTGACCCAGCCCTCATGAACGCTCTGGATGTGAACCAGGCCTTGCGCAGAAGCCCCGTGTAAGAGGTGAAGTGTTCTCCGATCTGCAGAGGCTCATGGTGCGTGCCGGTGACATTGCAATTCCTATCTCTGAATTTTGAGGTGTTTGATTGTATGTATTGCTCTCAAGCACCAAAGCCGGTCTCAAAGCACAGAGTTTTGGATTCATCTCGATGCGGCTCAATGTTCGCTCCCCGAGCGCGAGGAGTGAGGAATCGGCCGATAGCAAGCTAAAGGAATTTGGGCCTGCAGGCATTTGCAGCGGCTCACACATACCAGAGCTTGCATGATGCACACGCACACATATATATATATATATACATATATATCTATATATATACATATGTATATATATATACACATACACATACAATATTTGCATATATATATATATGTATTGCATATATATATATATAATATATATATACATGTATATGCCAAGGAAGGCTTGCTCCATTTGAACCGGTCGGAGCATCGAAGGAAAGAAGCAGGTGGCATACGGCTGCCTTTCCCTTTTTTTTGCTATGAGCTGGCCTAGTCATGGAGCAAGTGCGAGGCGAGTGGCTCAGCTTGGTTGCAAGAGGCTGGTCTCCAGTGAATCATTCTGGCTTTGGCCATGCAATCCATATCCGGGGTCTCCCCAAACCATCGTTTTCGGAGCCCAAGCCATCCAAAAGAATTTCCGCCACTTGGCCATTCTTTGGTTTGACCTCTCCGCGGGAAAATGACCGTTTCCCTTCGGGAAGCCGATTCCGAGGCACTGGCCTGGGCCCAAAAACGGGCACATCTGAGCCATGGCCAGCAGGGGGCTCAGGCCGCCCATTTGAGCCCTGAAATGATCAGGCAGACGCAAAATGGTCGCCTTAGATGTGAAAGTGGGTTTGTTTTGGATTCATGAGGTGTCCAGATGCATCCGAAGGGATGGCCACCGGTTACTTGAACCATAGAGAAACACCATTGGAGCACGCTCTCCCATTGGGAATCTGTGTCACAAGCGTCACAACTCGAGACTTCATTAGCTTTGGTGTCATGATGCCAACCCGATTGTGACCCGTGCGTATGCCAAAGATTGGGATGCCAAATGGCCAGTTGGACGAAGCGCGTGCGCCAGTTACAGCTCTTCGATGCCTGGGCGCGGAGCTCACCAGGGCAGGAGATCCTGCGGTGCGAGGCGCGGGGGTTGCCTTTTGGCGCAGCGTGCTGCAAGGGTTTCGTGAAACAGGGTCTGATTACTTTAATAACCTCCGAGAGTGCCAGATGAAAGACTCGTGGTTGAGCATAGGCAATCATTCGACACCCTGCGCATCCCGGCATTGCTGAGAATTCCCGGCCGCATCCTCCAGTTCGCACAGAGTCGTACAGATCTTGAGGGTGCAAAGCTTGAAGATATCGATGATTGCTTGCTGGTGAGCAGAGGCACTTATTGTGTGTCGATTTCTCAATGCAAGTCTTCTAGCCATGGGTTTGTTAAAGTAAACATTTGAGGGGTTGTGCAAATTACGTTTGGCGCATGCATTTAATGTTCACCACCACCCAACATGTCATTTTAAGCTGGTTACGTGACTGGACCCAGTAGCACGTTGCCTGTTTCCATGGCAGCTTCATGCAAACCATGACATTTTGATAGAGAGAAACGTGTTGCCTAACGTGGTAAAATAAAGGCCCCTGCAAAAATGACACTACTCCTCGAACTGCCTTTGTGAATTCTTCTGCATCGAATCCAGGATATATTCGCTAACGTGTACAGACATCATATTTTCACGCTGCAATCTGCATGCGGACCACCCTCAACTTCTGAAAACGCAACGCCACATGACATCAAACTTTATATGCATGTCTCCACAGGCTATGAAACTACTGTACTGCAGCACCCGGTCTGCTTTTTGCGTTGCGCTGGGAGTCCTTCACCAAGTGCGCCAAGGGTTGCTTCTATTCTCAGCAGGGCACTGGGCTCAGGCGCTGGCCCTCACGGGCGGGGAGCTGTTGGCGCGCAGCGAGCGCCTTGCGCAGCTGCTGAGGCGTGGATCGAGGGAAACCCCGACACCTTTCGGATTTCGGGGAGGGAGCCTGGTTTTGGGGGAAGGGGAAGCCCCAGCCGGCGCAATGATTCCCATCATTTTGCTTCACGACTCGCTTTTGGTTTTGGACCTTTGGCAAGGCCTGGGCCTTTCGTGGCAGTTTGCCTTCCCAGAGGCTCGGAGTTTTGGGAGCATTTGCATGTCGATGTGTCTCATTTGAGCATTCCCGAGCCAAAAGCTCGCGTGAACAGTCAAACGCAGCGCCCGTTCGGTCACGCGTCCATTCTTTCGGACACTTTGGGCCGTCGAAACCGCTATCCGTGAGAACCGAGCTTGTTCCTCACCGTGCGAGGTGCCGGTCTGGTGGTGGCGCTGCTGGCTGTATGGCGCGCCGGCAAGGCAAGCGGCTGCAGTGGTCCCTGCTTGGCGTGGGGTTCAATTGGCTTCTTCATATCTTGAGATGGATTTGGCTCTCCATGGAGTCATTTGCATGAAGCTTAGAAGAGGATTTGGACTCAGAGCATGAGCCTCAACACCAGACAGAACACAGCTGCCATTCCGTGTGCTGTGACTGTCTGAGCATGGTTGCTTGCCCGGTTGAATCGGCTACGAGAGGGCTTATTACAAATGTCTCATTATGACCAACCATCTAAGAAACCATCTCCAGCAAGTTGTCCAGATTCTCCAGGCAGTTTGGCCCTGGTGTTTGTGGGTATTCGGCGAAGTCTGGCAAAGGCCTACGTTCCCTTGGAGCCCAGCTACCCCTTGCCTCGACTGCGCTTCATTCTGGAGGACTGCCAGGCGGGAAGCCGGGAGCGGATCCTTTGTTTTTTTTTGGGTGTGAGAACTTTCAGCTTGGAATTGGAACCAGTCTTTTTGTGAACTCTGGAAAGAGTCGTAGTCCGGCCTTGAAGCCAGCCTCGGCGGTTCAGGAGTTGATAGTTAGCCGAGGGCAATTTGCAGGTCCAAGCTGCAGCTCCGCCGGGAGTCTTGCAGGAGATGACATGCGGAAAGCGACCTTAGTACCACGCCAAAGCATCGCGCAGTTGTCAGAGCCAAGCAACCCAAAGAAGGCATGAAGCTGCACGCCGCCAGTCCAGAAAATCAATGCAAAGCGCCGTTATGGGGGTTGCAAAAACTTAGAAGCAGAACCGTGTACTCCAGGGTGGGTTTCGTTCGGGGGGGGGGGAGCAAGGCAAACACTAAATTGCACGCAGCTGACTTATTTGCCCAATTAGCGAAAAACATGTTCACTCTTTGTACAATGTGCAAGGGGCAATGGCCATCAAATCCTTTCGCGCTGAGATCCTTCCAGCGTAGGCCTCCCTGGTGCTGGTGGAGCGGAGCACCGAGCCCCGGGGTCTTTGTGAAGATGGGCGGCTGCTGAGGCAGGTCCCCGTGGGCCCGGGATCGGATACGCTGGCATCTGAGCCGCGTTAGCGTACTTGATCCAAAGCGTTTTGGCCGGACCTGACATTTTGGTGCTCCCGTTTTTTCTTTCCCCCCCCCTCACCCCCCCCCCCCCCCGGTTCTTTTTTTTCCTCCAAATACGTCGACCTGAAAAGGCCTTTGCTTCCTCGCGCGCGCGCCAGGCCTCGCATGTGAGGCGATCTCCTCAGCATTTTTCCTTTCCGCGGCCATCCGCGCCGTCCGCCATCTCTTGGCCATCACCCCGAGCCAGTGAAGCAAAGCCGATGCGTGTTGCGCATACCTCTGGTGCTTGCGTGCCACGCTGGCTGCTTATCCAAAGATTAGCCTTATTGACCGCAGAATCTGCAATCCAGGCGCTGACCCCTCCCCCCTGCACATCCCACGCAGTGGCCTTGATTTCGTTTTGTAGCAGCCGCAAATGACCAATCCAATTTGTTGGTTTCTTCCCGTGCCATGCTGCAAAAGCCTCAGGCTGTCCTGGCCTGGCGGTGAGCCGGAGGGGTTGGAGGCGCCGCTGGTGCAGGGGCCGCCGGAGGCGCCCGGGCCGCAACCCCCAGCCAAAGACGATCCCGAAAAGGTGACACATTGTGGCGCCTCATTTTGAAGGGGTACGGACCCAAAAGGTTCGTGCTATTTCGCTCACACCCCGATTTTGGACGCTTTGTCAGAAAAGATGCCTAGATCCTTTTTCCTGGAACAAACTTCTGTGATCGCGGATGTGGCATGGGTCATGTGTTTTTCCTGAGTGTTTTGTCAAAGCAAGGTGTTTCTGTTTGTGTTTGTTAGGAGCCGACCCACTTGGCCTACCTGATCTACACCTCGGGTTCCACTGGACAGCCCAAAGGACCGGCCGATGGGAATTTGTTTTGAAGCAACTTGCGTCAATCGGGAATTGGATCCTTTGACATGGGACTGGAAACACCTGCCATTATTTTTGGTGGGACATCCCACAGACCCCTCTTGGGATGTGGGACTGCCGAGGAGTCCTGGTGTCACAGGCGGCTGTGTGCAATGTGCTCCACGCTTTCAACGGGGCGCTGAGGCCTGAGGAGGCTGGGGTAAGGAACTGCCCGCGGTTTGGGGATGCGGATGAAGGTGAGGGGGGGAAGATGTGGTAGGAGTTTGGTAGTATGAGTGGCATCTTTTGAATACAGCCGTTATTCAGCCTCCGGTTAGTTGCCTTTGCTGCGCGCTCCCGCGGTCTCGGCAGATCGCGCAGCTCATTCAATCCAAGCGGCTGCATTCCATTTGTCAGGATCCATCAGATGTGCTCGTTTCCGTGACGACCTTCTGCTTTGACATCTCAGTCTTGGAGCTGCCTGTCAGCAAAAAGTCTGGTTGCACCGCACCGTGACTTCATGATTCATAGTGGCTCTGTGAAACGGACTCTTGGGCCACAATCTTGAAAACACAAATCAATTTGGAATCTGCGGTTACTTTCTGCGGCCGGGAACAATCTACTTTTTCTGACAAATCGTATGGGTTGTCGATTGTCAGTAGCAGAAGGTTACCCTGACATCAGCGAGTGCGTGCTCGGATGTCGCTTCCCGAGGATGTTTTGGCCGCTGTGCTTTGGCTTTCGACTCTTGGACCTGAAATAGCAAATCACCTAGTCTGGCGAGCAGAAGCGCCTTTGGCCCCTCCATTGTCTCCAGTCATGTCCTGCTTGTGAGACAACGGAAGCCACACGCGCTGTTGTGGAGGGCGGAACTCTCCGGATGACTTGCGTTGGAGGCCTGGTGCTCTGCTCCCTGGCGGTGGCACGGAGCGGCGGTTTGCTGCGCAGCGCGCTGGAAGGCGTGCGCGGAGCTCGCCTCATCTTCCAGGCCCTGGAGACAGTCCGCGGGAATGTGGGAACCCCGCGCTTGGAGGGCAAACCAAGACGCGCTGTCGATTCTTTGTCTTGAAGTGATTCTCTGCATCGCTCGCCATGTCGTGAATCAGGAAGAAGGGTGAACACAATGCAGAGGATTTTTCTAGCAGAGTCAGCAGGTCTCACGCTGGTTCATGTGCGGAACCTCTCGCAGGCCACGCCCAGCAGCTACCGGGCGCTGCTGCAAGCAGGCGAACAGAACCCTCCCAGTCCCAGCCCGCCACTTGTGAAATCTCACAGAAAGGCCCCATTAGCCAGCCATTCGAGGAGGCGAGAAATTGGGAACCCAGCCAAAGTGGCTGTGGAGGGCTGAAACTGGCAACAAGCAACGCGCGCCTGACAGAGCACGCCCTCTTTTGCCAGGATTCGTGGGCTTTCGGGACTGCGCGCTATTTTGGGACAATGGATGTTTGCCCATGGTGGTATCTTCACCCTTGGTTGCAGCAAGTTTGACATGTGATAGACACTGTTTGAATCGCAGGCTGGAGTGGAGGACCTCACGTGACCGCAATTTGTGGTGGTGAAGTGGGGTACTCAGCAAGCAGTGTGGAGCCAGTTCTGGGTGGCCACTTAGGGTCCATCGATGGGGAAAATAGAGGTTGAGGTGGGATTCCCAGCAGCCGCACTTGCGATTCACAGCACTTGTGATTCCCGTGTTTTGGGTATGAATTCGAGCATGTGCATGTATCGCGACATGTCCAGGGTTTGCCTTGTTCAAAGGTATTTTGTCGAAGCTCAGAAGGCTACTAAACGGTCAAAGGCGGTGGAGAGTAATACGCACGCAGACAGAATGTGTGTGTGTATATATATATATATATACACACATTAGCGGCTGCCTTTACTGCGCTAAAGTCCGTGCGGTTACATGAGGTAGGAGCACCCCCAAAACGAGGTAGGGCCGTGACATATAGGCGGCTGAGGTCAGAAGCGCATGCGGCGTTGGAAAACGAGGTCATTGAGTCCAAACGGGTGCAGGGTTGGAGAACGAGGCGGGAACACCCGATCATTCAAGCAGGCAGCAAACAACTGCCGCTCATACACACACACACACATATATATATATATATATGTATATATATTTTCTTTGTTATATGCATGTGGGTGTATGCACACCTGCACGAGTAGAGCAGACACTAACACCAGCAAGTTACAGATCCTACAAATAGTGATATTTGATCATAGCCATGCAACTGAATCATATATATATATATATATATATTTATACATAGCACTCACGTTTACGGAGCTGCGCCTGTAGACCCGATGGCGGAGGTGTTGCCCGGACCTCGGGTAGGCTTCGCTCCAACCGTGTGTCGCCCCAACAACAACAACAACGACGACGACGACGACGACAGCAGCAGCAGCAGCAGCAGCAGCAGCAGCAGCAGCAGCAGCAGCAGCAGCAGCAACAACAACAACAAAAACGACAGGAACAACAACAAACACGACAGGAAGAACAACAAAAACGACAGGAAGCACAACAAAAAAGACAGGAACGACAACGACAGGAACGATAACAACGAGAACAACCACAATAACATAGCACACCCAAACACATACACATGCTGTGTTACAAGCAAACACACAGACACACACACACACACACACACACACACACACACACACACACACACACACACACACACACACACACACACACACACACACACACACACACACACACACACACACACACACACACACACACACACACACACACACACACACACACACACACACACACACACACACACACACACACACACACACACACACACACACACACACACACACACACACACACACACACACACACACACACACACACACACACACACACACACACACACACACACACACACACACACACACACACACACACACACACACACACACACACACACACACACACACACACACACACACACACACACACACACACACACACACACACACACACACACACACACACACACACACACACACACACACACACACACACACACACACACACACACACACACACACACACACACACACACACACACACACACACACACACACACACACACACACACACACACACACACACACACACACACACACACGCCCTTCGCCAAGTAGATGGTGCAAATGATTGGCACACTTCCAACAAGTGCTTCTTCATTAAAGTACTCCGCGGTCTCCAGCCTAAGTTTCCTTTCTCAGCGCCCCTTGGAGGCCTTCCCGACCGTGCTGGCGGGACCGCTTCACCAGAACGGTGCAGCGTGGCTTCTTGGCAAAGGCGTTGCGTCTCGTTGCGTCTCATTCGCCGCGATTCAGTCGCCGATAGGGACTGGAATCAAGCTGTCAGGTTCAGACCGTTTCGATGGGCCTGCAAAAGCAAATCCAGTTGTTTCTGTGCGCTTACAATATTTCCAAGCTGAGGAGGATATTGTTTCTTGCCGTTTTGGTTGCGATTTTGGCAAATGAGCTGTGTGTCCAAACAACTTGACTGACTCCAACCATTTGTCATGAGTGCTTGCGCCCGCATGCACGCAGCATGGCTCCCTTGACATAAGCTGTTGCCAGGGCCGTCTAATGGTGCAACTCACAGTACCTTGGTCTGCTGGCATGGAGCCTTATTTCCTGGCCAAATCTGCGCCCGAAAAGTAACACCACAGTGTCCTGTGGCTGTTGACATGCAGAGGATCCACTTTCAAGGACAAGGAGGGCCTTCCTTTGGGAAATCAAGCACTGCTGCACTGCCCCGGTTTCGAGTTGAGTGTTTGAATCTTGGACCAATTTCACAACAGATCTTGTCCGTGACACGTGACTCAAAACGACTTGCTTGCCACGTCTGGAGCCTTTGGACTGCGTTGGTCCCCGTCGCCGGTCCCAGGAACGCCTACGGCCCCACGGAGGCCACTGTGTGGTGTGCAGCCCATCGGCTAACCGATGCCGACACCAACGGTGCGCCGGTGCCCATCGGCGGGCCCGTGGCAGGTGCGCAGCTCGCAGCTCGGAGCTCGCACGTGGGACAGGTGCTTTCAGTTTTTCGGCCTTTGTCCATGCAAACAGGGGGACAGGTGGATAACTGGGGGGCAACTGAGAGGGTCCAAGCTTGAATGTCAGCATTCACGTGGCAAATGTTTGGATCTGAGAGACCCACAGCCTTTTGGCAGCGTCTTGCGCATGGTAGCTCCTCAAGCCTCAAGCACTTGAGCCGATAGGTTCTCCTGGGCAAGTCCAAGCTGAAGAGATCCTTTGCAACAGAGGGCATATTGACTGCCTCAAAGCGCAGCAGTTCCCAGTGCTGCATGATTACGACCCGCTTTTGAAGTTGGACTGCTCATGTCAATCCTGCTTGGCAAGTAGAACCAATCTTTTCTCGGCAGTCTTGCGCTTACACTTGAGCAAGATACTCGGGCTCAGAATCTGCCTTTTCCTTTTGCAGGTATTCCAAACTTCCCCCGAAGGTGGAAGGACCGTGCTGGGTCAGGGGAATCGCCCTGCCAGGGATGCAGCTCTTTGTGGAAGGCGACGCAGGCCAGCCGCGGGATGTTCGAGCAAGGGCTATCCTGAAACGGGCTCCTCTTTTTGAGCCATCGGCAAGGCCCGACACTGCCTTGTTTTGCAACATGTGTTCTGGACATATTGTGGCAGCATCAGATGGGTCAGTGAGTCCAAGATTTGGGAGCCGTATCCAGGCGTTTCTTTCCAAAGCTTGAGGGTGATATATAGAAGCGGAGCCTGCCCGGAGGCGATGATGGAGGTGAAGTAGAAGGCAGGGGCTCACCTTTCAGTACGAATGCACTTTATGCAGTTACTCATATACTTCGGAAACATGTATGATCTGAAACGTACTGTAGATATCGGCCTTGTCATGCTGTGAGTTATTCAACACAGCAGCGTCCACACCATGAAACGCAAAGCTGAAAGCTGAAAGATCTAACACCTGGCGCATGCAACCTCTCGGGGCCGAACGCTCCAAATCCTGCACAGGGACAAGCCATGAGCATGTTTTGGGTTTGAGGCTCTAATTCATGGTTGCGGTGTTTGTGTGTCGCCCAGTGTTCGTGTCAATTAGCAACAAGGATACATTCACAGGAAATCTGTGAGAGCACGCAAAATGTGTTTCTGTCTTGGAGACATAAACAATATTCTAAGATGCATTCCGAATTTACAATTAATGGACTTATTTCTTTTCGCATCTTTTCTTTCTCCTTTTTAAATATGACTTCTGCTTCTCAATTTCCAACATATTGTTTGGCAAGCGGATCACTCACTGACTCGCAGATGTGTTTGTATTAGACATTGACATTCCCATACTCCGGGATTCGTACTCGGAAAGCGGATTCGCATTCAGGTCGCCAGAGTTGCTCCCCAATCGGAGGGCTTCCCGTGCTCGGAGCACGGGTCGCTCGTGTCAGGGGAGCTGCTGATTGGGGGCGTCGGCCTGGCGGAGGGCTACCTGAAGCGCCCGGAGCTCACCGCGCAGAAGTTCCGCCCAGGACTGCGAAGCGGCCGAGCGGCCGAGCGGCCGAGCGGCGTGTCGGTTTCGGGTGTGTCCGCGGGTGTCCAATTTCAGGTGGTTTGCTCTTCTTTCACAAGTTTGGGCGATGACAAAAGCAGCCTCGAAGAATCCTTTTTTTTGTTGTTGTTTGGGGCTGAACCGACAGGTTCATCATTGCGTCCAGATGTGTTCGCTTGTGGCCCCCAAATCACCGCAGGCCACTTTATCAGGGCAGTAGCAGGCTATACCAAGTTGGTTGCTTGAATGCGCCTCATTTCAGACATGTGATATTTTCTTCGACATATTCTTGCGCACTCATTTCCAATTTTCTAGTCTTCAGCCTTTTTGCATATGTCGCTGACCCAAACAGGCAGCTGAACCTATGTTTGACAACTCACAAGGAACAGGATTCCATTCTCCTTGAAGGTGAAACCTGCCCGCCGCAGGCCCTTTGGGTCGCCGGGTTTTCTGCAGTGGCGACCTGGTGCGGCGCAGGGAAGGCTTGCTGTGGTGCTTGGGCCGCCGGGACCACCAGGCGCGAGCTCGCAGCTGGCTGACTTGAGAAGGTAAGCCCAGTTGCTCTGCGACAGAGGAAACTTTCTGTTGGAGGAGCTAGACAAAAGGGTTTCCAGGCAGTACGGCCCGGACGCATCTGAATGAGATTGCGCGACACATGGCTCGCTGCCCAGGAGTGATCCCTTGGATTTTGGCCAGAGATTCGTATGTTCATCGCACGTGGCACGCGAGGTGAAGATCCGGGGCTTTCGCCTAGAGCTGGGGGAGGTGGAAGCCACTTTGGAGGCTCAGCCGGAGGCGCAGAGGAAGTGGGTCTTCCGGAAGGGGTACATGAGCGATGTCATGCGAAAGATCGCAGGACCCAGGTTTTGAGTAGAGGTGGGACATGGAGACATACTAAAGCAACCGTGGTCATTGGCAGGAAACAGAATGCCGAGCACTCGGAACTCTCGAATTGCATCAATATCCGCCGGACACTGGAACTGAAGGCTAGGGCGCTTGCAGAGAGGCCACATCCGCATCGCAGGTGCGTGGGGCGGTTGCATTGGTGCTGGAAGGCGGGAGGCATCGCCTGACCTTACGTCGCCAGTTTGGGATTTGATAGGCCCAACAGCAAACACACAGCCCAGATGGTGTGCTCAACTGCAAGAACCCTATCCAGCCACGGCTCCATGGAAACCCTGACAAGCTGCTCCCTGGAACCTTCCGTAACCTTCCGGAATGCTCTGAAGTCCTGCCCAACCGTGCCATGGAACCGGCCGGAAGCCCTCCTGAAGCCTCGCAGCGATTTGCGCATGTACGCTCACCAATATTCTCTCGTTGAAGTGGTCCTTTATGACGCAACGGGGGCCTACATTGGAATTGAACCTTGGGCGCTTCCATCACTAGCCTGAGCTCAGGCATAGCTGAAGGAAGCTCAGGGATCAATTTCTGGTGCCCGGATGCCCTTGTCAGGTCAAAGGCGTGTGATCAGGAGCCTACGTTTTCGGAAGATCATTACTACGAAAAGAAATTACGGATTTTGTGTAGGCCAATCCGCCAGGATTTGAGGGACCAAAGGACTGGAAAGGCACTTTTGCTGACAGTTTCCAACTGGTGCTGCAAAGTGACATCTCTGGTTTAGCACATGGTCGTTTTGATCTCACAAAGTGCTTATGCCGGTTTCGGGCGGGCTCAAAGAAGGGAATTCAGACGGCCAAACAATCTGAATTTAAACCAGTGCAAAGATTGTTACACTGCATGAGCACAGAGCGACCAATGCCGTGCAGGCAAAAAAGACCCAGCAAGAACCTGCCATGTCAGATGCACCGGTTTTCTACCTGGCATTACTTTTTTTTGATTTGTTCAAGGGAAGTTAAGAGGCTAACCACCAATTTGGGGGGGACCCGAAAGAAGACGCCACCCCGCGGTGCTTTTTGGCTCCGCTTTCCACGAGGCGAGCTCCTGGCCGTGGTCGCCGCGGCCGGCCCTCCGCCGGCGCTGCGGGCTTCGCTGCGGGCGGCGCTCGCGGCGCTGCCGAGCTACGCGGTGCCGCGGCGCCTGGCGGCGCTGGAGCTGATCGGGTCTCAGGGTCTCAGTGGAGCAAAGTCTCCCGGATGGGCGGTCCGTTCTTTTGTTTTTTGCCCGTTTCTTTGCCCCGGAAAGAATACCACCTGCCAAAAAAAAGAATCACCTAAGAAAAGGAGGTAGCCTGGAACAAAGGCAGATACCCAAGTGGGCGGCCTTTGAATTGCTGGGATAGGGTTCGGATGGGTTTGCGGTTTGTTGATCCAAAGCCCAGTGCAAGAGAAAGGCTTGCAGTATACCAACACTGCAATTGTTGCAAGTCTGCAAGAGGGGCCTTTTCTATCACAGCTGTTTTCCCCCTTGAACCAAATGACCTCAGTCAAAGGGACCTTTGTCTAATTCAAAACTGCAGTGCAGAGCATGGGCATTGGACTCATTTGGACTCCCGCGTTTTGACATGTGGGTGTTCTGGCCTCTGACAGCCAGGAGGCCTTACCGCTGCTGCCTAGCGGAAAGGTGGATCGCCGGGCGCTGCAGGAGCAAGCAGAGCAAGGCCAGTGTCATTCTAGCTGCAAATTTGCAAGCTGACTGTACGTATCATGTGGCTGTCAACATGAGGGACCCCCTCTTCCGACTCTTTGAAAAAGGCAGGCCGACACGAAGTCAGGGTCCAAAACGGCCAGTGATATTTGTTTAACACCCCAGCTTGCAAGTCTTGGACGCATGGTGCGCCTGCCAGCCATGTTCCTCACTTCCTCGAAGGTGCCGCTGGTTGCTTGACCTTTATGTGCACCTTTCAGCCGCAATGGGCACTTGACTTTCTTCGAGTTTATGGTTGTTTCTCCAGTTTTTCTATGAGGATAGCATACTGCAGGTCCCTGTGCTAAACAGCTTAGACTGCAAGGAAAAGACAAGCGAACCAGCGGCCCTTAGCTGCACAAAATGCCCTTGCTCGGTCTGCGTTGGAGGCCGACTGGAATTTTGGCCTCTGGCGGACACGGATGAGCGTGGCGCGGAGGCAGTCTCTTGGGCCCAAGATGTGTGTTGCTCTGCTCACTCCATTCACTCATCTCTGGTTCAACATACAACATCACAGTTTTGTGCAGCGACGAGCAGTCGCTGCGCGTGAGTCATTGCGAGGATTTTCATATAGACGGAAGCGGGCATTTGACATTCTTCTCAGGGAGCTTTGATAGTACCGGTTTTTGGGCTGGTTGATTGAACTAGTGGTATCCCAACAGCAACCTTCAGAACCTTTCTGGAGCCTTCCACAACTCCATGCCACTGAAGCCGGAAGCTTTCTCCGCACCTTCGGAACCCGCAACCCGAGCCCTTGGAGCTGCTGTGGACTCCGGAGCTTGGGCAGAGAGCCGATAGCGCTCAGCTGGGGAAGAACAAAGACCACGCACTCACACAAAAAAAATCGGGCAAATCACCAAAACCATCTGGTGAATAGAGATCTGCACGATCTGGCTAGGGATTTCTCAAATTATCATGAGCAAAACAAATCGCTGGAGTGTTGCAGAAGCTTCGGGCAAGATCTTGTTGAAGGAGTTCTTGTGAGCAATCTCTTGTCGACTGCATGAGATGTTTTGGGACGAGCCCAGCAACGTCTCTCCAGATGCCCAGGAGGTCTCTTTCAGAGGACCTGCGCGCAAGATGCCAAGTTCCCGCAATCGGAATGACGCGTTCAATGGACTGGGCCATTGTCGCTCACCTAGGCTTTCCAGGCAGTGCAGAAGCAACCTGGAAAATCTGCCCCATTCCTCAAGATAGTTTGACCAATGCGCATGTGTTCCTGCGCGGGCATGGACCCGGTAAATCCGAGGAGGCGCCCTTTTCCCGGAGAAGCATGGCTTCAAGACCGTCTTGAATTCTAGTCCAATGACAATGCAGCAACTTTTCCCATGATTCATGTGGGATTTTCATAATTGCTGGAAGACCGGGTCTTTGTGATCTTCAAGCCCTGAAGGTGCGACCTTTGCGGGAGGTGGTCATCGAGTCAGTGGCTATGGTCACGGGCGTGACAATCGAGGAGCCGCACGAGAATGGCCCGGGCTATGGCATGATGTCATTCCCAGATGTCAAGCCGTGTCAAGTCATGTGGAGAGCCGCACAACACACATGTTTTCAACCAGAAGGTGTTTGTGAATGTTGAAATAAGAGAGTACCACAATTGGGTGCCAAAGTCCTTGCAAAAACTGCCGAGGTCTGGTGTGCGTGCTTCGCAGGTTGTTGCCCTGGAAGTTTCAGCAGAATAGCCACCCAAGCATCCTGCTGATGCTCACACCTTTGCACACATCGATGGCGTGCTGAGCGTGTAGCGATGTGCTAGCGGCATTCAGCCGCTTGGAAATAATGCTGCAGAAGGTTTTGGCAAGCGCAGGACAATACAGAGGAATTTGTGTCGCTGGGCATTGACTCGATGAGCCGCTTTGGTTGCAGAGGGCTAAATGGGGGGGTCACGGCTCGAAACTGCTTCCGATTTTCAGGTTGTGGTGGGGTTGGACAGCCCTTTGACAAGAACTGAGACGATATCGAGAATGACATGGCACATGCAAACTTTTCCGGTTGAGCTGACTGCAGAATTGGTGGCATTTGGAGCAGCTCTTAGCTGAATCGAAATGCGGTAATGTCCTGAGCCATTCAGCTCATTTCCGCGTGTTCGTGTCTTTTGGGTGCCCTTTTTGAGAAGGATTCCCTTCCAAACCTATGGAGGTTGCAGGGGCCTGTGCTGAACGGGGCTGAGAGGTGCTGTACCCTTGGCCGAGCTGCTCTCAGTGCGGTTGCTGCAGAGTGCCGAGCTGCCGCTGGAGGATCTTTACGTGAGCCGACCCTTCGGTGGGGGCCAAACGATTGAAACAAACATGGTTTGTGGATGTTTTAAATGACTTGTACCTTCCCCCCCCTTTGCTTTGGTTTGTCCAAAAGGTCTTGTCCAAGTGAAAAGCAGAAGCCTCTGATCTTTTGACAAGTTTCTGTTTGGCCTTGAGAGGTATACAACACCTTGCAGGCGCTTTGCGGCTACTTGCAAGGCTGGGTGCGGTGGGTCTGCCTCACCCGGGCTCCATTAGAAGTTCTGCAACTATTTGCACAACATCCATGATTCTGTGGAGCGTTTTGCGACACATGCAAATTGTGTGTGTCCAGCCATCATGTTATAGTTTCGGGAAGAAGTTGTGGATACAATCAATTACATTGCGTTGCGTTGCGTTGCATTGCATCGCATGGCATCGCATCGCATTGTATTGCATCACATCACATCATATCACATCACATTTCATAACATGCATTACATTACATGACGTACATACATACAAACAAACATGCATTTATTTCGTTAAACAAAAACAGCATAACTGCAGCTGTGGGTGGGTGTGTTTGCTCCCATCCGCAGCCTTAGCCAGGCCGAATGGCAGAGCTCACTTCGGAGCAAGCTCCGCCTGGTGCCAAGCCGGACAGGATGCCGGGACGCCGCCTGCTGCCAGTGTTGCAACTGCATCACTCGACTCGTTTCCCATGGGATTCCAAAAAAGGGTTGCACCCAGAAATTCTTAGCTCGGCTTTGCCTGCTTGTGTTTAGAGGCCGCAAGCCACGAAGACCAAGACCTATGCCCAGCTGAAGAAGAGTCCGACACTTAGCCAAAGACACGCGTTGGAAGGGGGGGTGGGCTGTGCAGAAGGGGCCCCTGGCAACACCGCTGTACTTACTTATGCAATGTGGGCAAAGATGACCCTGGCTTGCCAATACCGCACATGACCACGTTCCTTGGATCGTCAGATCTCGACAATCACCCCGCCCTTTTCTCATTTGCCTGTGGCCAAACGCCTTTTTTTGTGTTGAGGCTCTTTTAGTTGGACGAGATCAGGAGAGCGTAAGCTTGCAGTCACCTTCGCCATCCTGCAGAGCCTGTTTAGGCCGAGCCCGCGACACAAAGGCAAGGCCTCCCGTGTATCCAGAGGGTTGGGTGGGTAGGGGTGCAACCAGCAAAATCTTGTTCAATCTACCGGTTGGCTGACAGGTTCACTGCACCAGTGCATGAAGGGCGTGCACTTTGCAACACTCTAGTCCCAACACATCCTTGATAGACGCTAAGTCACACCCCGGCAAAGTGCTGTTTGCATGTATACCCTCGACTCAATTTCAGTGTCCGGTGGCCAAAACTCGAATGCTTTGCCTTTGCTTCCCAACTCCTCAAGGGTGCCACAATTACTGGGGGGGGGCTCAACAATAGGAACCCAAATAGAACCCTGAATCATGGACAAGTAGGCTGCGGTTCCCTGCCTACTAAATCTTGGGCCACACCCTTGTCACAGACAAAGAGATAGCAAGAATTCAACTTGGGCGCTCGCTTGATGGTCGGCAGGAAGCTGTGCCCATGCTTCCTGGTCTGGAGGCTGGGGGACTTTGTTGCTGGAACCGTAGGATATGGGAACCACCAATTTGCCTTGGAATTCCAGGCTTGCTCTGCTGCCGCTTTCCAAGAGTTGCTTTTTTTCTCCCTTCGGTGTACTTGAGAGAGGAAGCCTCAAAGCATGTTTCTATACAATTGGCTTATGGGCCATGCAGGAGTTGCAAAGACAAACCAAGCTTAGACCAACAATAGACCGCCC
>CAUJNA010003330.1:213800-226300 GCA_963377175.1 Effrenium voratum
TGAGCCGCCTCGCATTAGTGTATTATTCAGTTGATTCATTCCAACTTGCCAACAGCGTTTCGCTGCCTGGGGCAACTGGCTTCCCTCAATGCGTGTGCAGTCTCCCCAAACGTTGAACAACGCGTTGTCCACCTGTCATAATAATGTGTGTCTACAAAATCTGACCCATCAATGAATCAAGGTTTGAGATACGCATGCCACAGATGCCTCAAGGTTACGACAGATGTCAGAGGCCAGAATCATAAAACGTTATAGAGTAGTGCTACTTCTCAGTACTCCAACAGATTCTGCGCTCAAAAAAGAAATGTTTGCCAGTGTCCTTATGCCCTGGTGACCGCAGGTGGAACCCTGCAAAGATGCGGCTCGAACAGAATCTAGCTTTGTGGAGAAATCTATCTTCCGACGCTATCTAAATGAAGCCAGGTGCTCGTGCGGACACCATAATTTGAAGATCTCTTGGCCAGTGATTCTAAAGAAGCTCGTCACCTCGTGTTTTTCATCGCTCTTTAGGACCTCAGCCAAGCAGTGTGTGCTGTGTTTCCAAATTCTCTTTCTTTCTTTCTTTCTTTCTTTCTTTCTTTCTTTCTTTCTTTCTTTCTTTCTTTCTTTCTCTCTCTCTCTCTCTAGCGAAAGCGCTCTCCGTGGCCGCGATCTTCGACGCGGCGATCCGATGGTCCGAGCTCTCGCTGCGCTCGCGGCGCTTGCGCTGGCGTGGGCTGAGCTCCTCAGAGACGACGAGTGCCTTGACGGCAGCTGTGCGCTGAGCGCGCTGCAGCTGAAAGCCAAGCCGGAGGCCGGAACCTGCCCAGCAGCGCCAAGGGAAGGCAAGCGGAAAGCCAGCCATTTTTGGGGGGCCCGCTTGTCTTGGAAGCACCTAGCTTGGGCTTGAGGATGGGGTTCGGATACGATTGGGATGAGGAACGGGTTGAGCTTGACTTGGCGTGAGATCGACCGCGAAAGGGTGTGGTTGCATGCATCCCTCGAGAAAACGCTTGCGCACTTACACATCTTGTACTTGCGAGGGGTTGGCAGCTTTCCCAACATAATATATTCCCCACCCTGAAGACGTACAGAAAAAAACGGTTGTTTTGACGCCCAATAAATCCCGAACTAATCCCAGGTGGCGGAATTCCATATTTATCAACATCCACTTGCCAGTCAGCTTGTGGCATCACCCAGCAATACCACAACAGTTCTAAACCAGTACTGGACGAGCACAAAGCAGTATGTACTGAGAGACTACTTGAGTAGGCGCATCTCTGATCCCCAATTCGCTTTTCGTTTTTGCCGATAACCCGCTCATTTGTTTGGGTGGCGGGCCCTCTTCCAATCACTCCCCCTCATTATACATAGCATGCTTTCTCAATCCGGAAGCAAGTGCATCACGTCCTCGAGGCCTTGGACAGGGTTCCTGGGTTCCCTGGTGCCTGGCTACCATTTTAAATACGGAATATCCTCCAAAATGGTTGCTTTTCCCAACGCCTTGAGGGTCCGCAATTGAAATCATGCCCACCTATCTTGGATCCTGGTGCTGTTGTTTGTTTCGCCGCAAAGCGCCAGGTGGACCTTGATATCCTCTGCAGCAAGGCTGACAGTGTGTGCAGCGCCCTAGGAGACGATGGGGGACCCTCCCTGACGGACCTGCGGCAGTTGCTGGCAGTGGCCAACAGTACCTTCCAGGACGGGCGCCGATGGGGCCACAGGGCTGGTTGCCCACGGTTTGGTGAGTAAACAATCAGTTGCTGTGGCTTGACCTGAACGAAAACGGCTGATTGACGTGCCCCTGCGGGCCAGCCCGTTTCTTGCCCCTTGGCAACTGTGTGCATTGCGCAAATGGATTTACCATTTCGGGTGACGTCTGCATTTTGCCCGTTCAATTTTGGATGGCCCGCCTGTTGACATGTGCAAGTGAGTCAAACGCCGACATAAGGGTATTGTTGGCGTGCCGGGTTGAGCACTGACACTGATCGATTCCTTGATGTTGGCAACCCAAACAGCGACAGAGGCCAGCGCATGCGCAGAAGATTGGACAGCACGCAGGCATGCACCTTTTGAGGAACTGTTCTGTTGCTTGCATCATGTAGCGCAAAGAATAGCTTTAGTCCAGACGATCTTCAATTTCTTTCCCTCGTTGAAAAAAGCACCAGAGCTCTGGCCCGTCATTTGTGGAAGTGGGAAAGCCTCCCGCCCTAGGCCTTCTCGGATGCGATTGATCTGCATAACCTGGTGGAGAATGAGCTCGTTCCCTGCAAGGCGACACCGGTGCTAGCCACCTGTTGCCAAGATGGCGTCCAACCAACAAAATATACCAGCGTAGACCCCAAACAGCCGCGCGCCGTTTGTTGCAGCGCTCGGCTCAGTCTTGAAACTTGGCCACATCATAATGATGCAGGACGCATCGCAATGATGCAGGCCGCATCATGATGGTGCATGCACCATCATGATTGATGCTGGCAGCTTTAGGCTAAGGCAGGCCGCATCATGATGATGCAGCCGAAGCCACACTACATGTAGGCGGCGCCAGCATGATGCAGACCGCATCATCAAGATGCAAGACGCGCACGGTGAGCGCATAGGCACATGAGAATGCAGGCAGCATCACGCCTTGTTATACTAATGCGGGACGCTTAACCAAAATGCAAGCGGCAATGCGACAATTCAGGCAGCGTCATGCTGACGCCGACAGGCCGCTAATGACGGAGGAACAACGCAGGAAACATGGGCGTAGCGCAGGCCGCATCATAATGATGCAAGCAGCATCATCATCATCGTCGTCACTATTATTATCATCATCATCATCATCATTGCGCAGGCTGGTAACCGTGATGCGAACGGCGCGATGTTCACACGCTAGCAGGCATGCGCTTGCGCGCGCAGCATCTTGATGACGCAGACGGCGTCGTGATGATGCAGGCAGCATTGTGATGACACAGGCGTCGTTTTGATGAGGCAGGAAGCATCATAATGGTTATGATGCAGGCGGCAGCACCTGCGAGACTCTGCGTCGCGAAGCGCATGTATAAGGTGTGAGTTTCTGGGCATTCGGCTAGTTGTCAAGTCGTAACATAGCGCTACTGTAAGGCTCATCGAACACACCGGGGGCTGCTTGCTGCTGTTTGGAGTCTACGCTTTTTGCGGCAGGTTGCGTGATGATGATGCAGGCAGCTTCATCACAATGATTTCTGGCCGCATCATCAGGATCAAGGCGGCGCGCGACGAGTGTGCGGGCAGCACCAGGATGATGAAGCAGGCGACGTCATAATGATGCAGGCCGCACCATCCGGGCGCAGGCCGCAATATGACAGCGCAGGCAGCGTCATGATGACACAGGCAGGCTGCTAATGACGCAGGACACAAACAGAGAACGCGTGACTCTGCGCGCATAATGCGGGCCGCAGCATAATGCTGCAGAGCCTCTGGCAGCGCTCGCCGCTCGCCAGAAGGCATTTGGCAGCGCTAACCAAGCTGGGAGACAAATGAACTCGTTTACTAAGCCGGACGGCCGGAGAAGCGTGCTCCCGAGCTGGGAGACAAATGAATTTATGTAGTCAGCCGCTGCAGAGCGCCTGGCAGCGCTTAACCAAGCTGGGAGACAAATAAACTCGATTGCTAAGCCTGCCGGCCGGAGAGGCGTGCAATCTGGCAGCGCCAGCCCGAGCCGGGGGACATTTTTAGTTACGCCCGCCCGGAGAGGCGTGCAGAGCATCTGGCAGCACTAACCGCTGGCTGGAGAAGAGTGCAGAGTATCTGGCAGCGTTAACCCGAACTGGGAGACAAATGAACTTATGTAGTCAGACGTCCCGCGATGCGTGCAGAGCGTCTGGCAGCGCTAACCAAGCTGGGAGACAACATGATTCATTTAGTCAGCCGCGCGCCCGGAGAGATCTGGCAGCGCTGGAGACAAATGAACGTGTAGAGCGTCTTGAAGCGCTAACCAAGCTGGGGCGCATGAATGCCGCCCGCCCGGAGAGGCGTGCAGAGCATTTGGCAGCGCTAAGCAAGCTGGGACACAAAAGAATTCGTTTACCAAGCCGCCCGCTCGGAGAGGCGTGCAGAGTATCTGGCAGCTCCCGATCGAAAACAAGGAACCTGCTTGGGGAAAACGGGCCTTAATTTGGATGGCGCTTCAAGCAAGCAATCAAACCGATCAGCTTTCACCCATCATTTTTAAGTCATTCCAGAATGTCAGCCTGTGATATTTGGATGCTTTTGGAGCATGTGAGGGCATCCCCTGTGAATGAAGTTGCCCTGATTGATCTGAGGTTGACTCAAAAAGAAGAAGCCACCCAAATACAATAGTTCAAACCACCACAACGGGGTTATATAGCTGAAAGAGCGCTGGCTCCTCAAATCCTCTCCCTTCAAAGCTGACGAGATGTATGTTCATCTAAGGGCATGCAGAAGCCATTTGCTTTCAGCTGTTTGGAGGTTAATACAAGCCACAGGCCATTGCATTCCTTCGATCTCAAGGGTGGTGGGTTCGGGAGACTTTCTGATGGAGATACGGTCCAAGATTCCGCTTGCGCCCTAAGTGAGTGCCAGTTTCAAGTTGACTTTCTTGCGAGTAAGTCCCAAGGCTCTAAAACATCCAGGCGCATAAAGAATGTTAGAATATCATTTGCGGAATTCAGCCGCCTTACAGGACACAAATCAACAATTGCTTTGGGACATCCTGTTGGCACGGAAAGCCACAGCTGAATTTGCATCAGCGCAAGCCAGTCAGTGATTCAACGTGCACAACAACTCCATTCCCTATGGCGAACTCACACTCACTGTCACACTCTCTCACTCTCACTCTCACTCTCTCACTCTCTCACTCTCTCACTCTCTCTCACTCTCACTCTCTCACTCTCTCACTCTCTCACTCTCTCACTCTCTCACTCTCTCACTCTCTCACTCTCTCACTCTCTCACTCTCTCACTCTCACTCTCTCAGTCTCTCACTCTCTCACTCTCTCACTCACTCTCCCACTCTCTCACTCTCACTCTCTCATTCTCTCACTCTCTCACTCTCTCACTCTCTCACTCTCTCACTCTCTCACTCTCACTCTCTCACTCTCTCACTCTCTCACTCTCACTCTCTCACTCTCTCACTCTCTCACTCTCACTCTTTTACTCTCGCACTCTGTCACTCTCTCACTCTCTCACTCTTGTACTCTCGCACTCTCTCACTTTCTCACCCTCTCACTCTCTCACTCTTACTCTCTCACTCTCCCTCTCTCTCACTCTTTTACTCTCGCACTCTGTCACTCTCTCACTCTCTCACTCTCTCACTCTCTCACTCTCTCACTCTCTCACTCTCTCAGTCTCTCACTGTGTCACTCCCTCACTCTCTCACTCTCTCAGTCTCTCTTTGTCTCTCTCTCTCTCTCACTCTCTCTTTCTCTCTCTCTCTCTCTGTCTCTGTCTCTGTCTCTCCTTCTCTCTTTCGTTTTGTTGCTTTGTTCATCATTTCCAAATCCTTAACGGCCAAGAGGGAATGTTGCCTCATTCCGCTGACACACAATCCAAGTGTTTCACAAGCTAACAGCGAAGAGCCAGACACTAACGTGACGGCGCAAGACACTGCACGCCCGCACTCACCATCCGCACCCACACTTACCAATGAGATCACAATGAGATCATGAGTTTACGCAATTTTTGTTAGTTTGTAGCTCTGAATTCTCCATTGCTCTTTTCTCGAGCGATGCTTTGGATCGGGCAGGCGCTTTGCGTGGCCTCTGCCAAGCTGCTTGTCCGGCAGAGCATCACGCTGCCACGCCAGCCGGATGTCGGCTGCTTCCGCAATGCCGCAGGCGGGCGCGGGGTGTTTGGACTGAATCCTTCGTCCCCTTCCCAGACGGTACGAGTTTGGAGGCATTCTATTCCCGAAGTCTCGTTCTTGGTTTTCCATTTTAACAAACAGAACGGCGCCAACAGGAAGTTGAGTTGTGCCAGGCGTGGACGTGTGCAATGTGGACTTGTCACCAGCGAAGCTGCGGAAGCGCTTTGGCTCCGGGAAGAAGCGGTTCGCGAAGCTCCAGGAGAGCTGCAAGGGTGTACATGGATGAGAAGCGGAATGTGGGTCTGTCCTTTTTCGTGGATGCTGTTTTTAAGGGTTGGCTTGAAGGGAAACCCCGAAAAAACGACCTTTGTTGGTTCGCTCTAAAAAGGCAAACACCATGGAGCCAATTTGGAGGGGTCCTAGTGCTTTGGGGACTGTTCGCATAACCGCCCATTTGACTCTTGGGCTTTGGGTTTTGGGGACGCGCCCGCAAGTCCATGCAGATCGAGTGCAGACCGCGCGTCCATGCAAGTCCATGCAGGACGCGGCCGGTGCCCTGCCGTCTCGCATCAAGAAGTGGCAGCACAGAAACTGGGAGGACCCTTTGCAGCACGCCTTCGAAAGCCAGGCGCCGGAAAGTCGGAAAGCTGATGCCTTGGAGAAGTGGAACTAACCCCCAAAATGGTGTTGCTACGGTTGCCGCTTTGGTTGTTCTTTACACCCCAAGAAGGTTTCCCTCCAAAAGGCGCAAGCGTTGGGCTTTGGGAAGCCTGGCTATCCTGCTAAGCCAGTAGTTTACCTTTACAGCTTGCATCATGGTCACAATAAGTTAGAGCAAGAAGACATGTCAGAGAAAGCAATCCATCGAACTCTTGCCTGTTCTTGTTGAAGGCAGCCATACATCAAGCCTTGAATCTATCCACGCTGTCTGAAGCACTTATCTCGGCTCCCCACAAGCCAAGGATGCAGCTAAAGATAATCCCTCCACTTCATTGCACGGATGGTTGCACGGCTCAGTACTTAACTGCATGCTGAAAGTAAGCAACAGTTTGCAGCGGGTCGCGCCTGTCCTGTTTGGGTTGGAGTATGCCTGATTGCATGGATCGGCCATCGTCTGCCTGGCGCTGCGAACGAACGGCTCTCGCAGCGTCTGTTCTTCTGGGCGCCCGGGCTTTTGGACGACAACCTCATAGAGCCACAATGATCTCGGCTAGTTCGCAGTCTTTGGACAAGAGAGTCTCAGTCTGTAAATGTGAGCTACTATGTCACTGTGCGCATCCCTTCTTTTTAGAGGCCAATACCCAAGAAACTCAGGAAGGTGCCAAACAGAGGCTCGGTAGATTTAAAAAAAAATCGCTTTCGAAACGCGAAGCAAACCAAGCAAACCAAGGCTCAGAACTGAAAGCAAACCTACAGCAAGTCAATATAAACTCCGAACGCCTCCTGGTCCAGATGGTGTGCCAACGTCCGTGCACAACTAGATTTGAACCCAACACCGTATTCCACATAACTTGCTACTTAGACTTGAGCTCAGGCCCCGCCCCCCCAGCATGACACCACATTGGCAAGGCCAGACCTTTAGGAGGGCGGCACCTCAAGCGGTCTGCTTTGTCAACATGGAGTCCGTTCAGACACATGCGCCAAACACAGCGAATAGAAACTCAGAACAGCTATCTCTCGAAAACAAGCTTGCAGCGTACTAAGATGAACTCCAAAGCGCTTCACGATTTTCCCCTGGCTCTGTCATGTCTTTGGGGGTGGCAGTCCCCATGATGCTTTGTGTCCAGTGCTCTAGTTGCTGCCGAGGATTTTCATGTATTGGAGTAGCGCACCGAAAGAGATCACTAGCCTGAGGCCTAGGGGTTTGGAGACCCCGCCACAACCATTTCACGGACAATCGGTTTCCAAAAGCTTGCTGGTTAACTATTTTGGTTGCAAGGTCGTGTTGTTTCTGGTTGGCTGAGTCACGGCGAGTTTGGCGTAGGTACAATCCTACAGCGCTGAGCTGGCGCTGCGGATTTTGTACATGCCCTGCGGCTGAGGTTGGCGGGGAGGCAACTCAGTTGGCTCTTGGCAGTGGGTGTTTGCGTACTTGGCACGTGAATGCGGCAAGCAAGCAGGCAAGCAGGCAGGCAAGCAGGCGTAGCAGGCAAGCACGCAAGCAGGCAAGCAAGCAGGCAGGCAAGCAGGCAAACGTGCAAGCAGGCAAGCAGGCAAGCAGGCAAGCAGTCAAGCAGGCAAGCAGTCAAGCAGGCAAGCAGTCAAGCAGGCAGGCAGGCAAGCAAGTAGGCAGGCAAGCAAGCAAGCAAGCAGGCAAGCAAGTAGGCGGGCAAGCCTGCAGGTAGGCAAGATTGTGAGTAGCAAAACGAGTTAGCGAGCCAGCCAGCAAGCGAGCGAGCGAAGGAGCACGCATTCAAGAGATGTAAGCACATGCGCCAAGTTGGATCATGGAAGAGGGCCTTCACTCATCCAAACGCGAATCACCTTTGCTCTTGAGACTTGAGACTCTGCACCGGATATCCCACGCATGGTCGAACATCTCAAGGGACGGCCAAGGTTTCACGTCTACCCGCGGGCTTTCAACACGTTCCAGGCTGCGGAGGCTCGGGGTGGTCTTGCCATGAATTGGTGCATGTTTCTGACATGGATGTGCCCCAAAATGAGAGACCAGGTTGGCCGATTGAATGCGTTGCTAGGTATGTGCCGTCTTTCTGTCTCTCTGTCTCTCTGTCTCTCTGTCGGTGTGTCTGTTTTTGTGTGTCTGTGTGTCTGTGTGTCTGTGTGTCTGTGCGTCTGTGTGTCTGTGTGTCTGTGTGTCTGTCTGTCTGTCTGTCTGCTGTCTGTCTGTCTGTCTGTCGGTCGGTCGGTCGGTCGGTCGGTCGGTCGGTCGGTCGGTCGGTCTGTCTCTCTGTCGGTCGGTGTGTCTGTTTTTGTGTGTCTGTGTGTCTGTGTGTCTGTCTGTTTGTCTGTCTGTCTGTCTGTCTGTCCGTCCTGTCTGTCTGTCTGTCTGTCTGTCTGTCTGTCTGTCTGTCTGTCTGTCTGTCCTGTCTGTCTGTCTGTCTGCCTGCCTGCCTGCCTGCCTGCCTGCCTGCCTGCCTGCCTGCCTGCCTGCGTGGCTGGCTGGCTGGCTGGCTGGCTGGCTGGCTGGCTGGCTGTCTGTCTGTCTGTCTGTCTGTCTGTCTGTGTCTGTCTGTCTGTCTGTCTGCCTGTCTGTCTGTCTGTCTGTCTGTCTGTCAGTCAGTCAGTCAGTCAGTCAGTCAGTCAGTCAGCAGTCAGTCAGTCTGTCTGTCTCTGCGCACGCACCTGCGGCCAGCCCGTGCCTGTGTGTCTGCGTGCGATGCCGGCAGAATGGCCCAATAGCTTATGGTTTGCAAAGGTGATTTGTTCCCACAGCGCCCGCCTTACAGACATGCCTTTTAAACTTTCGCTCCAACCACAGCCGTCAGAAATTACCCGGGCTGACATGTTGCACCTGCCAGGTGGCACAGCCAGAAGACTGGCATGATAAGTTGGCCCATTTCAACTTGATAGCGCGGGTCTTTGTGGTGAACTCCATCCGAGCCTTGGCAGAATCCCGGTCAACACGAAAGTGTGATAGGCACGGCACTCTGAGCAAAGCGGCCGGGAGGAATCAGGGGTACATGCCCCGTGGAAACGTGACACGGTGACAAAGGCCTTAGATGCATCAAGGCTGCATGCATTCGGTGCTTTTTGCCCTGACGCAGCAGAGGCAAATCGAACTGTTGGCAGCTAGGATCCAGTAGAGATGATGTCTCACCGAAAGGAGCCCAAGATTCCTGAAATATTGCTTTACATACCGATAAGAAATGTTTGCTGTCCCCCAAGAAACTCTTGTTGTCATTGCCCAACGCCACTCGGCGTTGGGATTTCTGTCCAGTTGCCCGGGTCCAGTTGTGCGTGCCTGAGATGCCTGAGAGCTGCCGACCGAAGGTAACCTGCGCATGCATGAGACGCAGCCGTACCTGAAACTGTGGTTCGGCGACGCTGCCATTGGCAACGAGCTGGAGGCATTGGATGCCATTGTTGCAGGACTTTTTGACGGACAACTCTGTTTGGGGATGCAAAGGAAGCCAAAGACAACTAGGATGTTTTGAGTGCTTTTTCGAAATTTCCGGATCAAGGTGCATGCTTTGAGGTAAACATGTGCTGCACATGTGCAGGACATATAGTAGATTGATAGACAAGCTAGGCATATGCTAAGCATCAGCTAGAGAGATGCTGGACATGAACTAGAATGATAGCAGAGTCCTACTGAAAATAAGTCTTCCATATGCTGAGCTTGAGCCAGACGGTGATCCAAAGTACGCTGGCAACGTGCTAGAGTTTGACTCTGTTGCACGCACTGGAACAGCAGCATTCTGTTTTGGTTTCACTGTGTCTGTGAGCACATACAAGCACTGGAACTGCAATGATTGCTTGTTTTGTTCCTTCTTGGTTTGGTTGCATCTATGAGCGCACATATGAACCGGAACAGCAGACCAGCAGCCAAAATGCATGGACACATGCGCTGCCACAGTTTCCTGTTCTGACTGAAAGTTTAGGTCGTCCCCCATTGTAGAAATCGGCCCGCTTTGGTAATTGAAGGAACATCTCCCAATCGTCTAAGGGTCTACTGTCGTGTGGCTTGCTGTAGGGAACTCGCCACGGAAGATGGCTGGGATGCTGAGCAGGGATTGGGCAAGATCCCGAGCATTTGCGAAAAGAAGACCTGGCTGGTTTGAAAGGGAACAAGAAGATGGGCACCCCGGATGAGCCAACACCTAGTTGATTGTTGATTGACACGGGTGTCCCAATTTAGAGCTGATCCTTCACTCTGGGGGGAACCACCCTGAAGCATCCGCCGAGTTTATACTCCGGGGTCAACATGAAGCCCACCATTTTCCTATTTGGGAACACCCACAGGCAAGATATTGCTTGGTTTCGGCAAGCCGAAGACATGCAGAATCAATGGTGCTGAGACATCCTTTCCCAGGATGGTACCTTGCAGTGCCAATGCTTTGCTTGTCACAGGGGCCTGTCTGGGTTGTTGGAATGGTATGATGTTCGTGGCAGATGTCCATGATGTAGCACGGAGGAAATCTCAATTCTCCTTCCCCTTCGTTTCTGAGATTACTAATTGGGGAACGAGGGAAAAATGCAAACCTAAGGACTGTTAACGCCTGGTCTGGATAAGACTCGTCTTTTCAATAGTCTTACCGCTGCAGCTGGGACAAGATTTCATTGTCACTTTCCTTACACCTCCAAGCCTCTATTCTCTATCTTGTGGTCTCCTGCCTATCTCAGCGTAGCAGTTCTGAGCAACAGTTCGCATTTGATTGGCCACTATTACCACGCGGACAAGTCAGAAGGATGTGCTCTTACCGACAATTTTCAGTTCAAGGAGACTGCCAACAAGAGTATGCGATCAACTCAACAAAGCGCACCTACATACGGTGAGCTCTGAGTACCATCTGGTTGGGAGGTAATCACGACATTTGGGATGGAATTATTCAACAGATAGTGTCAGACAGCCAATGCATCTCCCCCACACACTCGGAGTGAATATGAGTCACACTTTCTGCTTCTAGCTATGGATGCAAGTAAAGCACGCAAAACAGTTCCATGGGATTGACGATCACACCTGTGCATACTTTGAGTTTCGGAATTTCTGAACATCTGCCTCACGTTCCATTCAAAAGAATAGCATGTTGTGGTAATCCTTCGTCTCTGATTGGGCAATTGGCCCTTTTCAGCATCCTTTTGCATGTCATCACCATGCATGAAAGCAAGACTTGACCGATGAGCTTTTTGACGACTGCTGACCGTTGCGTGGCTCACATGGACTCGTCGGTTTTTCTTGCCAGGCAACTCGCCGGGAGGTGCTGCGAGTGCTGAACTCGGCCCTGCACGTCATGAATACCGCCATGCCTCCTGGTCAAAACACTACCAGGGTCCAAAGAAAACATGTTTGATGGTCCCCCCTGTTCTGCTTGCCGTTGCTGTGAACATTTGTTGTTGTGATACATAGTAGTGTCTTTGTTGTTTCTTGGGCACCTGTTTGTTTGATACCTTTCTTATATTTGTTTGTACCTTCTTTGCACCTGTGGTAGTATCATTCCCAGGCTTTCCGTGCGTAGCCCACGGCGCAACTCAGTTGTGAAGTGGGTCCCAGCCTTCTTGCACTTTTGGATTTCCCTGTAAAATTAGCCAAGAATCCTTTCACTTGACCCCTGCATTCGCTAGTCTGCCCGCTGGTTCAGTAAATAGTTGGAATGGCTGCAGTGGCAGCGGCGGCGGCCATATCCAGATGGTTGACTTTCCTTGCAAGGAGATTCCTTTCAGATGCTGTTATTATTTACATCTATATGTTCCTTTTTTGAATCTTATTTGTTCTTCCTTTTCTGTCCCAGATGGTGGCAGACAGAGTCCCACGCCTTTTAGGACATCAGTGTCTTCCCGCAGGCCTGAAGCTTGGATTGGCCTGAGGTTTCTCTACAACTCCACCATGTGCACAGAGGACACCTTCGCCTTTGTCTTCCCAGCGGGAAACGACGGGGTTCCCGACTTGAAAGACAACTTTCGCAAGAATCAGAAGGGCCAGTACGTCGTGTACGTGCCTTGCATCAATAGAGCCTAACTCTTGTCCCAGAAAGTTTGGAAGAACATGTCATCAAATGCATTTGCCAACACTGATAGATAGAACTCCAGGAAACTATTGTAGAAGTAAAACCTTTGCA
>CAUJNA010003330.1:231300-276300 GCA_963377175.1 Effrenium voratum
AGGTGACTGGGACTGCGAAAACGGAGCGAACAGGCCCCCGCAGCTCCCCACCGCAAGGTGAAGGAAACTGAAAGGGGAGGCCAGTATGTGACACTAAGTTCGCTGCCACATTGGGTGGAAGGAAGGGGGAGCAGAGTCCTGAGGCGTGATAGCTTGATTGAGGCCAGTAACCCGAGGGCCCATTCTCAAAAGGCCGCTTCTTCAGTCCAAACAAAGGGACCAAAGGGTCGATACGAATTTGGGCAAGCCCTGACTGAAGTCGATTTTACTTTTCAAGGCCTTACATCCGCGCAAGCCCAGGAAAGGAGCTTCTGTCACGCGCAAACTGGACGCGGCGCCCTGTACGCACAGTGAATCGCCTGTAAAGCCCCCAAGGCACGTCAGAGGGTCAACGGTACATGAGTCAACAGGTCTGTACAATAACGATCACCTGTTGAAAGATCCCATGGTTTGCAGGACGCATACAGTAACACCAACTGGGCAGTGAGTAGGTTGATAGAGCATACGTGTTCAGTGATTGCGCAACGCGGACAATCGTTCAGTGTGTCGCACATCGCGTGTGTCGCCTAACATCCCTCAAGGAGAACTTGTTTTGGAGCTGACATTCTCATTGCAGACAGGTAACCCTCTCTTGGCTGTTTGGATGCTGGGTCTTATGGTCCACACCCTTGTGTTGGGATCAGCTCTCCACACCAATTGAACCATTTCAATTCTTAAGATATTTATGATAGATGAATACGTCTGCTGTGATACCACTGGAAAGCCTTTCCGGTGTCTGCATTCACAGGGACACTTCCAAGGTATCTCATTGCATTCGAAAGGATCTCTATTGCTCAGGCCGCTCTATGCGAGGGGCAACAAGAATGCCACCTCCTGCCCGGTGAACATGGCGGACATCACTACTGCTGAGGAATGCAGGGCAGCCGCAGACCTGCTGGGCGTGACTTTTATGGAGGAGGGATCATGCGGCACGAGGGAAAGGGGAGACCTGGGCTGATAGGAGACTTGGCGTGGAAGTGTTGCTAGATAGCACTTTGACGCACGTGTAAAGACTTGCATCATCCCAACATCCCCAGGCATGCCGATTTTTTGAGTGGGCTAGTGCGCGAAGAGCTTGGCGTGCTGTAGCCTTGGTATGCCCTGAGAATCTCACTGCACTCCACGTTGCGACTTGCGCTGTCAGCCATGGCACACTAGCTGAAGCTTTCTTGCAAAGCACACATGTCCACCAAACAATACCCACTGCAGGCAAATCTGACTTTCTGCCATATTCTTCTATTCGCTTCATGGCAAGCTGTGGCCGGTCTTGGACATGTTTCAAATAAGAATCCTAAGAATCCCCTTTTTGGGACGATTTGATAAGGGCCAGTAAGCAAGAAAGCAAGCATTTGTATGGGATCAATGTTTTTGAGGCACACCCACTTCAGACTTGTCATTTGTTCACGGCCTTCAAGTCGCGGCATCTCTGTAGTGTTCTCTGTTGCCTCACAGTCGTCTTATTTGTCACTTTGGGTGACAATTGACTCGCAGAGTTGGGCCTTTGGAAAGGGCTCAAGTTCTTTCCTTTTTGGAGCCAAAGAGGACGAGGTGGACGACGACTGGCCAACGGGCTGCTACGAGATCGTGGCGGGCCCTTTTGAAGGCGCCTCAGATATGCCGAACACCCTGAAATCGATAGATTTTCAATGGTGACCCTGCACGAAATAGGGCAGGCCGCTGGTTTTTTGCCTCATCTGCCAGACCCTCGAACAATTCATGATTTGGCCCTAGGTCTCCTGAGCCTAACAACAGAACTGCCATGTCTCATTTGTTTGTTGCCCTAACGCGTGTATCCTTTGCCCTTCACTTCGGTTGCGACCTTGTCGGCACAATGACTTCCCCTTGCGAACGATTATTAGACCATTATTGTTAGCTCCCGCCGTTCATGAGTTGGATAGTGGCCAACATGATAGCACCCCGAGATCGAGGGAATGAAACAAGAACTGGCGAATCCCTTCCTTGGCCGAACTCATGTTAACTTTTGATGCCCTTGCATTGGATTCTGGCTTGTCCGAGCATCATCAGCCCTCCCCTATCCGCGCCAAACATGATGCCCACCCTCCCGGAAAGAAAGGAACATGAGAACAGTGCCAGCACATCTTGCTGATGGATTAGTTGATGCTACCTTTTGCCGCCCTTGGATTGGATGCTGGCCAAGCAAAGCGTTGTGCTGAGCCTCCCGCAAAACAAAGAAACACGGTTCTCAAGCTAACGGATCTTCCGAGGACAACTCATGCTAGTTCTTGCTCTTGAGTTGGATGGCCGGGGAACGCTCCTTTCTCATGTGAATTACAAGCGAGCTAGCCGGCCAGCCAACCAGCCAGCCGCAGATGCGGGTATTTCCGCTTGGGACTACACCTAGTTTGGGTATGTCTGAACGCCAGCGTCCTTGTTTAGAGTGGCTTGACACGCAGCCGTTTCATTATTTTTCTTTTAAAGGGAAAAGGGGAATGTATCTCCCGACAAAGCCGACGGGATCCCCTCTAAACGTGGGATGTACCCCCAATCAAAACTTGGATATGAAAAGAAAAAGCGCCAAAAGGCATTTGGAAGGGCCTCGAGGCATACATGGCGCCCTTATGATCGAGTGTGGCTCATTGCAGGGCCTTCGCCTGTTGCCGGCCTCATGTAAACAGGGCTGCTCACGGGTACAGCCAAAACATTCAATCCCGGAGCGTCCTGGCGGTTGCTTTTGCTTGAAAGCCAATGGCTCCTCCGCGGCAACTTTGTTTTGATTCTTTTGCCAGTTTCGAACACCTGAGGGCTGAAACAGGCCTAATAATTTTCAAGCAACCCACGCGAATCCAATACTTTTTGCTTGTGTGATTTCTTACCCTTCTGTCATTTGGATGGGTGTTACTATTATCGTCATTGCAAGTCGTGGGTACTTTTGAGAATTTTGAGAGGGAGCGAGACCCAAGCCCTGCGCCTTCCTGGGTTCCTGTGGTGTCATCTTTGGTTCCTACGACGCCCATGGTTTGGTGACGCAATTTGTGCCATAGCATTTGGTTTTTTGGAGTTGGGGATATGGGTCCTTGGTTTCCCTTTAGAAACAAATCACACCAAAAAGGGTACCGAGCCTCAAAAAAGCCGACAATTTAAGAAGTCTTTCATCACCCCCCCCCCCAAGATACCCTCAAAGAAAACCACCATGGATTCTTTCGTTGCTTCACTTGCCGAAGGCGCGTACTTCAACTCCGCCAAGCCGGGAATGCCCGTGGAGGGCGTGCCCTCGCTCTGCCGCACGCTGCCGGCCGCCGCGCCCGCCACGGATGGGCGCTGCTCCGAGCACTACAACCTCCGCAACGGAGGCGCCCTCTGAACGCGGCAAGTCCATGGCACGGTTCGGCTCAAGTGCAGATGATTGGGATTTGACAGAAACCACCATCAGATAATCTTTGGGATTTGATACACATCAAGTCCCAATAAGTTCCTGCACATTGGATTCCCATACACGATCTGTCTGCGT
The DNA here is from genome assembly GCA_963377175.1 of Effrenium voratum. Classification (NCBI taxonomy): domain Eukaryota; class Dinophyceae; order Suessiales; family Symbiodiniaceae; genus Effrenium; species Effrenium voratum. Next base: position 234,809 of record CAUJNA010003330.1, read on the forward strand.
CTTTGAGTGGCATTGCATAGGCGTGGGCATCCCTTGGCCCCTATCACGCTATCCTGCAGTGCGCCAGTTTCAAATTGTTTAACAGGTTCACTGCTCCAAGACTAAGCTTGACTTGACTTCAGATTCATTTGTGTAGGAGTTTAAGTTGATGTGTCTGAGCAATCCCGCCAAGGATTTCTTGACTGAAAAGGCGACTGTGCTTATTCGAGTTGAGTTGAACCCAGAGATGCTCGAATCTTGCCCCGACTGGGATGCAAGGCTCTTAGTTTAGGCGTCAGTTCCACCCCGTGAATCGGCATTTAGTTCCTCGTTTGGTTCACATTTCGGGTCATGAAGCTTTCTGAAAACACTTCGCGGTTACCCTCCCTCCGTGGAAAAGGACAGGCCTCCAATAGCCTCACTCGAGGATGTGAGCTGAAGCTGCCTTTCCAGATCCTTGCCAGCGGCAGCCAGTGCCCCCAGGAGGAGAAGGTGAGGTTTCCTCATGCCTGCGGCTCGCTGGCATTTGAGCCATGCGCCGAAGGTCAGGGACATTCTCATGCGGAAGCGATCGCTTGACAATTCCTGAATGGTGTTGGGTCGTGGCTCAAATTGGACCAGGCATGTCAGAGGGCGTGTGGAGGATACGATGGCTCCTTGACAGTCATGCGCTTGGTGAGGCGCTTGGACCGCTCGCATGCACTCACAAGCACACAGGCACAAATGCAGCAGCAAATAGACAAGTACTACTTCACACCATCTTACACTGACTTTCACCACCATACGCCAACTTGCATGCAGGCATACACATATGTCCCAATATGGACACGACATTTGTCTTGGGCAGCAGGTTCACGTATCTGTGTGCGCGCGAGCGCGCGCGCACGGGTTTGTGTGTGTGTGTGTGTCTATGTGTGTGTGTGTGTGTGTGTCTATGTGTGTGTGTGTGTGTGTGTCTATGTGTGTGTGTGTGTCTATATATATGTGTGTGTGTGTGCGTGTGCTTGTGCTTGTGCTTGTGTGCGTGTGTGTTTGTATGCGTATGGGTGGGGCCGTGCCTACCTTGAAGTTTCTGCTGTGCGGGCGGGCGTGCGAGCACGTCTGGCCAAGGTGTATGGAACCAACGGATTAGTTCCACTCCGTGTATACTTGGGCATTTGCGGCTTTGTGCTTTTTGTTCTTCTGTTTTGGCCCAAGTTGACTGTTGGCATGCAGGGGGCGCACCTGCTCACTTAGTTCCTAGCGCTTTTGACTCTGCGATTGTCAACCCTTTTCTGATCTGTGATGTTGCGGCAGACTCTCGTTGATGAAATATGGTGCGTCCTTTTTTCGAGGGTACCCTTTTTTGGAGCCATAAAGGAAACCACCACGGTTGGGAGGTTGTTGGGAGGTTCCCAAAACAAACACCCATATGCTGCCATGGGTTGGTCTATCGTTGAAGGGGGCAAGGGTCAACGTGAGGTTTGCTCGCGAGAGCCAAGGCATGCAGGCGGCAGACATCTTGGGCGTCATGTATGGTGGCCACAGCAACAGTATGCACCACCCATATGGGTGCTACCAGGATTTCGAAACCAAAGAGTTGCATTTCAACTCTGAAAACGGCGCTGTCAACAAGGACGCCGGCGTAGTATGCCAGCAGCGCTTTTCCTTCAGCGTGACTCGGCCAAGTCGGTCTCCGGAGGTGCCCCCTTTTCTTGCTGGTGCTCAGCAGGGAATAACCCAGAGTTTTGGGAATGGACGTAAGGATTCCCTTAAAGGAAACCACAGGGGATGGTGTACATGGGTCATTCCTTCATCTGCTGAGAACCAGCAAGTTTTGTTCTGTTCTGACATCTTGAGCGCTCTTGCTGACCCCTCGGAGGTGGTGGATCCCCGCCTGACCTACACTCTGTCCACCTTGCGCTTCTCCCAGGACGGAAACGCCGTGCTCTTCTCCATCATGGACTCGGAAGCCCTAGGGCAAGAGTGCGATATGGCCTATGGTAGACAATGGTGCAAGGAGCGGGGGCTTTAAGAAGCGGCTGGGCAAAGTCGGGCCGCTGGGTATGCGAAGGCTCAACGAGGCGATTGTTATGCTTAGGAAAAGGTATGCTCATTTGATATCAAGGTTAGAACTTAGAACCCACTTCTGCGCTGCCAGGGAGTTTTCCCGATGAAGTTGAAGATTTCGTCACAGTGATCATTTCTTATTGATGATTCTGGTTGATACTGGCATTTGAACTGCTTATGGTTGTCAATGGTCCCCCAACGATGGAACCAAAACACCTCTAAACCCCTATTGGCATGGGGGCTGAAAAATCAGATCTTGGCAGTTGCTGGCAAAGCACGAGCCGGACAAAGCGCTGCTGAATGCTGATAGCTTTGGGTACTACGTGCTGGACGCTGGCATGCCTGACATATGATGGATCAACATGGAACCCCAAAAGGTGGCCCCAAAAAATCAGATTCCTCCGATGAGTTCTCCTATGGGTTCCATGTTGGCTCTTCCGAGATTTGTTTCAATCCGATTCGCGTAATACAGTGTCGTTTTTTGTCCACCCCCCCCTTGGGGGTTGCTTTCAATTCGCGCCAGAAGCCTAATGTGAGTCTCTAGAGCTTTCTGTGAGTCCAAGACTCTCCAGTGAGTGATGTCGAGTTGCTCTCAAAATGAGTGTGCCTGCCCCTTGCCATAGAGGCTTTAGACTGGGCAGTTTCACTCGAAATCGGTAGCACTCTGCACGGCTGGGCGCCTTTCCCGCGTGTTTTCACAAAAGAGAGATGCACTCACCGTGGGTTTTCGCAGAGCTTCGACATCGCTCAATTGGCTTGCTTGAAGTGGCTTCCTAAATCTCCATGTGTTTCTTTTGGTCTTTGCAGAGTTTTACCTCAAAATAGATGAGAGTCGTGAGGTATAGACATTCGCCCCAGTTCGCTTGCTTCGAAGGCCTTGGTGGGGTACGCTGACAAGAAGTCTGGGCGCATGGCTCTGCACTGGGCTGCCAGCCCCTCTGGCTGAAGCGGGGAACAGGGTGTTGAACGTCAACCTGTGTCAGTGTGTGTGTGTGTGTTTCTGTTGGGGGGGGATCCTTGAATTGGTTGAAGTTTGGATGCTTCCTGAATGCTTTCCTGCAATGTTCACGACCTCCGCTGAATGAAGACAGATTCAAAATAACGAGCTGCATCCAGCATTTGAGGGCATGTTGTTGCCACACCGTCGAATTGAGTGGTTCGTCGCCCTCTGAAGTCTCAAGCCAACTATCTGAGGACAAGGCAAGCTGGAGGTCGTGCAGTGGATGCTTGGCGCATGATGACTGGCTGGATGCGTAACTCTGCTGTAGCTCTTGCTGGGCGAATTATTTTCGGGTTCAGCGTTCCCAGACTTGCAACAAGAGGAAGGTCCAGAAGTCTGATACTGCAGTTTCCTGCACTATCTCCTTTTGTTTTGATTGAACGTATGTCGATGCTGGTGCTGGGCGGAAGATCTCTAACTCGCTTGTTGACTTGGCAAAAGTCATTTTTTCTGGACAGGTTTGTTGCTCATGCTAGCCAAGGCTCGAAAACTTCATGCTTGTGTGGCCTAGTCAACTCGGCAGGTCAGGAAAACGCCTAATTAGGCACCACATCTTGTGACTCCCTGCGAATCCTTCGGAGAAGCCACCGACAAAGAATCCAACCCAGGCTGCGCGAAACGGGATGGGATGTACTGGGCCACTAGGGTCTCCTTGTAACAGGCGCGACAGATGCGAAGAATCAACACGGCTTGTGAATGCCTTCAAGAGGCCAGGCTTCTACAAGCCATCTCAGTCAAATGTAGGAGCAGGAGCCCTGGAATGTGCGAGCAACATGTGAACAAACCACCTTAGGAGCGAAGGATACATACCCTGCATGAATGTTTGATCAGTTCGCCAACCCCAATCCTAATAACTGCCAAGGGTCCAAATGAGGTGTTGGTCATGGCTTGCACCAAAACCACTGTGTGCAACCTCCAACCATCGCATGTCCTCTCACATGGAAGGGATCTTATGCAGCAGAAAAAAAAAAAAAACATTGTTTACAAAGATCCAGTATCCCCATTTCAGGCTTTGTCTGCTTGACTTGTTGAGAATGTCGTTGTGCTCCAAACCTGCACGCACTCAGGCTCGTGCTTGAGCATGGCCTGCCGGTGGACGCTCAAACGAAGGACTCACATGCCAGTTCTCCGGGCGTGCGAGGGTCAATGCAACCCGGACCTTCTGACAGGGTTGCGCATGGTGCAGGTGTTGAAGCGAGTCCTTTTGAAAGCAGATTGGCAACCCGGGCTTGCATCAATTGGACAGCAGACATTCCCAACCCGATGGAGCTCAAGTTTGCAGCAAGCTAGCGATCAAGCAAGCGCTGACGCAACTGGGTCACCCTACAGATTCCTCTTTGCTCAGTTTGAGCTCGAGAAGCTGTACGTGGCAAGACGCAAGCAACCCTTTGGGACAACATCACACAGTCACTCTTGTCATTCCTGAGAGAAATCTGTCTGCCCACAACAGCATCTTGACATATGTACAATAATCTGGCAGTGACCCTAACATCAATCAGCCAAACCGTGTCCGGGCCCTGCGCTGCATACAGATAGGGCACGGTATGTGAGCAACTGACAGTATTCTTGGTAGTCCATCGAATCCCTCACTTCCCAAAGCCCCCACAAAGTGATTTGGGGCCCACCCGCTGCATGATTCCATTGGTGGGTGGGTGGGGGGGTCAGAAACAGGTGTGGTTTCCCTTTCTCCAATCACTTAGGGGGTGACTTTGATACTACTGGTTGAGCAATTGGGCCAGCTGGCGTATGCAAAGAGTGCTAAGAGAGAAGCAGGTAGAATCCACACACACCTGAAGCACCCGCGAGGATTGTACCACGCCCTTCCAACTGGGAGCTTGGGGTGGACACGTGGAGGTCTGCCAGTGGTTGCTGCTGAAGAAGGCAATCGCGATATGGGAGGGTGGGGTAACCAAAGGACCACCACCAAAACAAGGGAGGTTCCTTAAGGAGCCACGCGATCCTCAATGTTTGCGTACTTTCCGTTCATTGAGACAATAGAGGTCATCCTAGAAAGAATTACCAAAGGACGGCCCCATGGCCTGCCACTTTTGCGACAGGAGCATGTTGGTGAGGCGACAGCAGGCACGCCTTGTGGTTTCGACAAGCTTAATTGCCCAATGCAACATCCACCTTTTATCTTGTTTCCAGTCCCGTCTTTTCAGAGTCAGGACTCCACAAACGGGGCACCGCCAAGATGAACTGACACGATTAGTGAGATTTGCAGGCCTTCACCATAGGCCATTGCGTTTGTTGTGTTGGCAGTGGAAGCATTTGAAGTGAAATGCCACGGAACTCTAAGAAATGCAAACCAACTGTCAATGTCTACAGAGGGAAGCTCGGACCTGGCTTGGCTTCAAGCAGAGGTTTGCTTGCATTTCCCAGACCGCCTCGAGGAATCAGGAGGCGCCACAACGTCGGGGGCAGGTGGAATTCAGCCCCGGATGGGAATTGACTTGGGAGTCACCAAAGTAACCTCGCGCAGGCGGACCTGTGGCACCAGAACTCTTGGAGCTGCCTGGCGCATCACTTTGCAGCACTGGCAGGCGCAGGGCATTTCCACCGGACCGGTTCCGATACCCAGCTGGCATTCCATTCAAGGTTTAGGGAATTGGTCTCCTTTTCTGGCCTGCTGAAATCTCAAACATTTTGGCAACCTTGCCGAGTTTCCTCAGAGCAATGACAGTAAAGGTACTTGGAACCCGTTTCGCAGCTCCTTCCCCCGTCTTTTTTGCCCTGTAGGCATGGAGGCGTGCTGCCGCTGGCTCCGGCAGCAGGGCTTGGACCTGGGCACGCCCAACAACCAAGGATCCTCGCTTAGTGAGCCACACGTCACCAAAACAGGAATCCGGCCGTGGAACGAGATATTTCGGGGTGGCAAACAGGCGCAACATTATTCGCCTAGTTACGCATGCCCCGTTTTATGCGGCTGTGAGCCAGAATTTCAGAGTTTTCAACATGTAGGGTTTCAATGAACAAATCGAGCAACACAGAGGCCCTTGCGCGTTCTATTGGTAGTTGGAGGAATTTCGTCAAAGAAGTGTTGAGGGGACTTGAACCGCAATCCCTCACCGCGGCTGATCAGGCCACAATGCCTTGCACAAGGCTGCCTATGGCGGCCATGCTGCGCTCTGCCAATGGCTTCAGGAGAGCTTGCACGCTGGCTGGGAAACGATGGCTGGGAAACGCAGGCCGAATGGTGTTGCTTCTTTCTTCGATGTGTGAAGTACCTTGTTCTAATTTCCCAAAGCTTCTAGTCTAACTTGCTGAACGAGGCTGCCTTTATCCTAGCTTGAGTGATACTGTTGGAACGGCCTTAGGTGAATCCACGCAACACGTGCCAACTCGCATGAGACCAGCCGACAGCCATGCTGCTTTCAAGAAAGTGTTCACGATGCAAGGGCTGTACCTTCCTGGCGAGAAAAATGTTCTAACCAATTCAGAGCAGCATGTAGGCGTGTCTTTCTTTTGGGGATCCGCTCAAATGGTGGCTTTTCCCCTTGTCCCCTTAAAGCCACCAAGAACCCAAGCACGGGACGCCCTTGAAAAAGACACGCCCTCGTGCGAATTTCCATCCTTGTCAGGATGAAGTGGATCTGGACCCCGCGGAGTGTGACGTGAGGCCATGAAGGGCTCCGCATGAACGTAGCCGCTATCGACTGCCACTCTCGTGCTTGTCCCTTCGAGCACCGCACTCAAAAGGCACGATCCAAATGTCCCCATCATTTTGCGACGTCGCAAGACAGGCCCATGAGGCCCATGTGTCTTGTGTCTTGTGCTAGGGGCCAAAATGCCGCCGCCCTTGCGAGAAAGGCGGGCTTCGAGGCGCGGAGCTAGCGGAGTGGGAAGGGCCTCAGGTGAGGAGTGACTTGCCAGGACCTTGCACAGCGCTTGGAGCAAGCCTGACCGGAAGTCTACATAGCTCAACGAGGAAAGCTGGCAAGCCGGCTAGCCATGGCCTTCAAGCCCAAGCACAACATCTTCCATGCTAGCTGGCTGCATGGGACCGTTTGAGTGGGTGTGGCGGGAGCTTCTTGATTGGGGCTGATTGGGGCGGATCACATTTTACAATGAATGACACGCTTATCCAAAAGCCTGCCTTGAGAATTCTATCTGAGGCAGGCGCTGTACATAGACAAGGACAATGGTCCCCAACGTCAACAAGAAAGGAAGAACTCCTTGGACACATGATTGCCAATCTATATTGTCAAACAAATCTGTCCAAAAGTAAGAGTTGCAGCCTATTTTTTTTGGAAAACGCACCATATATATATATATATATACACACATTTCTATTAAAACAAACAATATGTTTATAATGGAATGATCGTAGCAGTGTCATTTGATACATCACCAATGTGTGCCAAAATGGCTTGCCATTTTGGAGTTATCTTCCCTTCGCTCAACCATGTCTCGCTCCGATGCCAGCCTGAACTCCTCCGAGTTGTTTGAGGTCACCCTGGTGACGGAGAAGGAGGCAGCCGCACAGGCAAGTCAGAACGCCTGCGGGTCCAGGAGGCTGAGGCCCGCCTGGCCATTGACGCCCTCCTTGAATGTGTACGCCCACCGACACACCTTCAAGTGCATTTATGCAGCCTGGTGTGCCATGCCCCTGGCTGTCTGCTACGACAGCCAAGAGCACAGCAAAGCGGGCTGCGAGGAACTTTGTTCGGGAAGTGGGCCTGCCTGAGCCGAAGGTGGCAGCTGATCTTGAGAGGACATTCAAAAATCATCGCGGAGCGGAACGCCTGTCGGAAGATCCACGGCATGGCACCGTCGCATCAAAGTATTGCCCAAGGACTGCAGCTGGGCGGAGAATCGTGGGTGAACGTGCTCAGCTTTACTGGGGCTTTTATTCCCCATATAGACTGGGATTGTGTCTTTGAGAACGACTTGATATACGGAAGGGAAAGATATTTAAAATATATTAAAAATAGATAGAATAGAATAGATAAATTGATAAAATTACTATAACACAAATAAATAGATAAAATAGGTGAATGAATTAGAAGAGATTGGATAAAATTAGAATAGATTGGAATAAACAAATAGATTGGGAATATATAAATAAATACATTGATAAATAATTAAATCTAAATATATAAATAAATAAATTAATATATATATATATAAATATATAGATATTAATAGGAAAATAAAAATATTATTTTAAAATAATAATATGAAAGAATAAATATATTATTGTGGATTTAGAATTATTAGATATTTTAAAAATATATTTCGAGGAATGGAAGGGGCTTATCGTTTGCTTTGTGGTTGGGGCTTGATTTACATAAAACTATTGAACAATTATAATATAATAGGTAATTTATTATAAATTTTTAAATCGAGATTTACGAAAATATTAATTATGAATTATATTGATAAAACATATCTTAAATATATATTTTTTTTTTTGTAATATGAGGTAAATAAGAAAATAGGAACAATGGTAAGGAAAGAAAAAGGAAAAAAACAGAATGAAAAGAAGAAAACGGAATTAAAAAGGGGGATATGAGGCATATGGTAACGCGATAATATACTATTTTTTGTGAATCGATTTACAGAAAAATAATAAGATAAACACAAAATAGATATAAATATCCTAAATAGATAGATATAAATACACGGAAATAAATGAAGAAACACAAAAAAATATAAGGAAATAGAGACGAACAATAAACACGAATAGAAACAAACAAAATTTTTACCGAAATAATCCGAGAGATAGAAAGACACAAATAGACAAATAGAAATAAAGAGATTTAAACACCAAAAAGAAACAAATTGGGATATATAGAGCTACACAAAAATCGACAGAGATTACGAAATAAATAGATATGGATATACGGAAACAAATTCCGAGACACAAAGAGAGGCAAAGATACGAAGATATCCGAGACGAAATTTTCGAGAAATTTCGATTCGGATAATTTAAAAGAATATATCTGTTTTTTGTATTCTATTTTTTGAAGATAAAATAAACTATTCCTATAAATCGGTTATGTTTGTGCCGAGCTTTTCTCCGCGGCACAAGTTTCCGCTTCTTCGCGTAACCTAGAAGATCCCGAAATTTTGCGAAAATTCGGGAGATGTTTAATAGTTTTGCTTAGAATTCCAATATAACCCGGTCAAATTTTTCCCGAATTTTGGGCCCACAAATGTCTTTTAAATTTGTCGGCTTTTCAGACAAAAAATACCGGACCAAATTTCGGGGAAATCTGAATAAAAAATCATATTTTAAATTATTTTAAATATAAAATAGTATTATATTAATGGGGGCCCGTTGCTCGTGCGAAATAAAGCCCATGGCAGGAGATAGAGCATAAAATAAAAATATATTCCAATTTAATAATTAGATAGATATACGCAATTATACTCACAAAGATAAAAATCGGCAAACCGAGCAACGGTTTCGGAATATTTCGAAAACATAAATAATTATAATGTTAAAAGTTTGCCTTAAATATTACCCAAGCAAAACATTTCAAAAGATTATATATTATATTATACTAAAAACCTAATTCTACAAATTCAAATATCTATTAACGAATTATAACATTATAACCTCAATTGCCCGATATCAATACAAAACCATCGCTTAAATTAAGGAACTTCAAAAAATCCATACCCATAAATAATTATTATAACAATATACAAATTAATAATGTATTTCAAATATCCAATACCAATAAATCAATAAAAAACAATCGCCTAAATAAAAAATAATCATAAGAATCAATTCCTATATTCTTAAAAAACAAATACAATATTTCAACCAAAAAAAAAATAAAATATTTAAATCAATTATTAATCTATCCTCCCAAAAAATATTCTTCATAAATATATTCATTCCATAACAAACCATATAAACCTCAAAAACCAAAAAATACAATTCCAATTTTAAAACAAATCATTCCACTCCTCTTAAAAAAATGTTCTTATACCTTCATAAATCAAATTTTCGGGCTTCATATCCCAATAACACCTATTATTAATCTCCATCATAAAATTATTCCATTTTTTTCAAAAAACCTAAATAATATCATTTCAAACAAAAAACAAACCAACAACCAAACAAACAAATAAACAAAAAGACAAAAACAAAAACAAAGACAATAACAAAAACAAGCACACAAACAAAAACAAAAACAAAGACAAAAACAGACACAAACACACAAACACACAAACACAAACACACAAACACACAGACACACAAACACCCAGACACACAAACACACAGACACACAGACACACAGACACAAACACGCAGACACAGACAGACAAACACACAGACAGACACAGACAGACACAGACAGACAGACAGACAGACACAGACAGACAGACACAGACAGACAGACACAGACAGACAGACAGACAGACAGACAGACAAAGAACCAGAGACAGAGAGACCAACAGACAAAGAGAGACACAGAAAGACACCGACAGAGAGACAGACTCCGGCGCGCAGCGCGCCGGATTCTGGTGTCGACGTGCCACAGGCTTCGCCTGCGCGCGTGCACGCGTCCGACTCCGAGCCCGAGAGCCGTGATGCAGACGGGCTGCAAGAACGTGCGTGCGAGCTCTCGGCTGCGCGTGCCCCTGTTGCACGCGGCCGCTGGCCGCTTGTCCCCTGGCAACGGTTTGTCGCGCGCTTGTCTCGGCGCTGCCCCGCCGCTCTCCTTGCCCTCCACGACGGCTGTATTCTGGCCCGCGGACAGGAGGTGGTTGCAGGTTTTCGGCGGCCTCTTTGCCCGGTTTGGATTGGTAGTTTGGATCGGCGTTTTGGAGGTTAGGGGATGGTTTCCCATTCAACTTCAACATAATCCAGGGGTTCAATCCCCAAACCACCAATCCAAACCAACAATTAGGGGTAAGTTGAGGCGGGCGCCAAAACAGGGCCAAGCTCTCAGGGGCAAGGCCCAGGCCGTGGTGGGTGTGCCAAGAACAGAGAAAATCTTATAGAGCCCGCGCCGGCAAGACATTTCTTGCAACTCAGGCATCTTTATCATCTCATATGTGTCAAAAAATGTATACTCGTCGCATGCGAAAGCATGCTGCCGTTCTCCAAACACAGGTCGCGAGACGCACTGAGGGCCGGGCTGGTCGCGATAAGGTCACGCCAAAGAGTCAGTGAAAGGCGGTCGCCTGAGCAAGGTGAGAACGGATCCGCGGGCTGTTGGCCTCAAAAGATCCACACACGCAGTTGTTGCAAGCGCAAGCGACAACTCGATTGACCAAAAAATATCCTGGGTGCAAGCAAAGCCGAACTGATTTCGCCCAAAGCATTGGGAAACCACCACTAGTCGCAACAATCGGCCGCGGCTCACAGCTTCTCGCATCGCCAAACTCTCGGAAGATAGGCCAAGATTTCAGCCAAAATTGTTACGGACAAGCAGATATATGCCCCGACTCTTTATCTGCAAAACACAACGGCTTCATTCAAAGCCCGAATCATTTTTCCGAAATATCCGGGATATTTCGATAATCGCATTCCAAACCATTTTTCCGAAATATTCCGGATATTTCGACGACAACATTTTCCGAAATATTCCAACCCGAAATATTCTAATTTCGGGGAATATTTCGGGGGAATATTTCGGGAAAATGATCCCCGGAATATTCGGAATATTTAAAGAAAATTGTGGATAACTACGATTCCCGGACCGCTTTCCCGAAATATCTAGAATATTTCGGGAAATTGGTCCCTACAAAAATTCAAATCACTATGTCTTCCACACATATACCGGAATAGCCCGGCCAAATTTAGGCAAGCGATCCGTAGGAAATATAAAGCGGTTACATCTTCCAGGAGCAATCCAAACCAATTTTCCAAGATTTTTCAGAAAAACGGTTCGAAAAAACGCGCATAAGTACGACGAGCAGGTTTCACGGTTTCGTTTTATAGAGTATTTATATATATATATATATTTATCAATCATTCTGTATATAAGAATATATTTCTTTAAAACCAATTATATATATATGTTAATTTCCTTTCATTTAATCTTTATTTTAAAAACACATTTAATATAATCTTCATATATAAAACAATATTAAATTAAATTAAATAAATTTCATTTCCAACATTTATCTTATTGTTTATTTTAACATATCTCAATTAAATATTATAAATCAAAATTATATTATATTATTAGAATAACTTAAAATATATACAATCATTAATTTTAAAGAACCATAAATATTCAATACAAAATAAATACAACATATTAATCTACTATTATATAAACCAACTAACAAATAATTACAAAACGAATTATACAACGCACTCATAACGATTCACAGACTCGTCTGTTGCACAGAACAGTAGTTACGAGCCTCTGATTGAAAGAGGCAACGTAAGGATTAACTACATTGTATTTAGCTCAGCTTCGCAACTTTCACGAGTGCGGCTTCTTCCCATAACAGTACAAACCCTTCCGCGAAACTTCCGCGAAACTTCCGCTCGCCCTTCCACGGTCTCCGCGACCACAGCGCCGTAACACAAAATATGCTTTTCCACACGTGGTTTTGGTCGATCCTCATATGTTAGTTCATGAATATGAACATTGAGATGATTCATTGAATCTTTTTCTTCGTCGACAATCATCATCATCATCATCATCATCATCATCATCATCATCATCATCATCATCATCATCATCATCATCATCATCATCATCAGCCAACATTCTTCAAGCCTCAGTTGGCGGGAACCAGCTCAGGCCCCAGCGGGTGATGTGCATGGTTCAAAATCAAAAGTTGTCTAAGGGCACAATCAAAGCATTGCAGAAAGGCATGGGTGAGGCAGTATGGGTGCAAGCAAACGCTAGGTTTCATCATGAGATAGTGAAAGGTACTCATGTGTGAGAACCCACCGAACGGCATTGCAAAACGGTATTGCAACTCTGGGTGTAAACATAAATCCAATTTCCCCGAGTCTTTTCCACCGATCAAGCATTGGTTGGGTGCCAAGGGGTCCAAAAACAACCGGACCATTGTGGCGAAGCGGCCCTCGCCACTCTTTGGAGGCTCGCTGGGCTGCCTCGGGCGGGCGCTTGGCTGACTTAAGCCCCTGCTAACTTGGAGACATGGCTTCCCCAAGAATATGTACTAAGACTACGGTGCTCGGAGACACTTGGTTTGGACCATCAAGCTATTGAGATAAGCTTCCCAAGCAGACCGTGCCTTTCTACACTTGGTTTGTCATTCTTGTTGCCAGCGTAACTGGGCGGAACGTCCGAAATTCCAACCAAAGCAAATTGAGAGCCTGGCCGCCAAGCTGCAGCCTGGCTTTGCAAAAAGTCTAACGAGCAGGGAGTGTCCTATAATATTGGACTCATTTCTAGATGTTTCTAAACGGAAACCAACAGGAAAACAGTTGTGGGGGGCACGCTGGTATGGGTTTGCGGGCAGAACTCTGCATCAAGAGCTTCACACAGCTATGTCAATAGCACCAGTGAGGGGTCTCCCAAGTCAGGAATCCATATCTGTTGGGAGGGCAAACTGTTCCTTGCGTTCGCGCAAGAGCCGGGTGCTTCATTGGCTTAACTCAAGCCACGATTGATGGTCGCCGCACCACCAGCTACACCGCTTTTTGAGGAGATGATGTCTCCTCGGCGAAGGCAAAGGCAGACAGCAGGAAGCCAACCTTGGCTTCTGCAACGCTAACAGACAAAACACTGCTGACCAGTTCCTCTGCAGCAACGTTGCATAAACTCTGCGAGTGCCAACGGCACCTCAAAGATGACATCTGATTCACCTTGATGGGAAAAGGGGTCTCTGTAGATTGCGCTTGATCCTTGACATGTTATGTCCCTCCAGTCCCTTGAGCTACCTATTCTGCTCCAGCCACAAAGCAGCATCCAGCAGCCGCACACGACGTGGTTTTACTGGTGGGATGGCATCCAGCTGGAGCAAGCCTGCTTGGGGCGTGCGACCCAGGTGGTTTTACTGCCTAGGTTGTAGTAAAGCCGTTTTAAACATTTATAATCATGCTGGTCGAACCAAAAATGAATGGGTTGTGGGCACTGCTCAATGTGGATCCAGAAGAGCACCATTGGCTGACGGCTATGAATCATGTGAGCTCAACTTTCCATCACTCACAACGCATTGACAGCAGTTCAACTCAGTTTCCACTAACGCAAGCTCAACCACCTGCTACAATGGCCCAGGGGGGGTTTGGCTGCTTGTACAGGCAATGTTCGAGATTGATATCACATTGTTGTTGGGTTTAGCATGGGATGGTAATGACGTGTACAGTAAAACACCCAGTGCCAGGTTCATTTCTGTTGCAGGCATAAGCTTGTCAACTGATTCGGAGAAACGGTGGCGAAATGTCAAGCTCAAGCCCCCCAAAGACTCCAACACGTCGAACGCCTGAAGACGCCGGGATTTCCCCACTTGGCCCCAGGCTATGCAAAGGCACAGGCCCAGGCTGTGAAAGCGGGTGTCCATGGATGACCAGCCTCTCAGACTCTCGCAGCTAGGACAGGTGCCAAGGGGCAACCTCTTGGTTTCCAAGGCACCTTTGCATCAGAATGTGCCCCAAATGCCTCGCTTTTCACAACCAGATTTCCGAGTTGAAGGCCATGAGTTTGACAGCTGCCCTCATCTTAAGTCCATGGCAAGCACCAAAGCAAAAGCCCGGTGTCCGGCGTCACTCTACGGTGCGCAAAGCAGTCAATTCCCTCCTGCACTTGTGAGATAGGCCATGGCCTAGTGGAACCCATGCCCGCATGGAAGATGTTGCCGTCAAGATCGCGTGCACTGCAGAGCAGGATAGAGCAGGTGGGTTTGCTAGCCAAATACAAGCCATGCATGAACCACTGCAGTATCCCTTAGGTCGCCTTCACGCGCACCCTGGAAACTACTTGCTTTGCAACCACTGGCATGTCTCCAAAGTAGTAAACCACTCCAAATGGCAGCAGTTGGCATCATGTGAGTTTCCTAACGTCCCGTTTCGCTTTGAGGCAGAACCCAGCGTGCCGTTGATGACCAGAAGAATGCCGCTCTCTGCAGCAGCCACCAGGACAGTGGTCGTGCCTGACGCGCAGCATGAGCCAAGGTCAAGACTCCTTATATGGCCTATGGTCATGGTTGCCTTCATAGGAACAATTTCAGTGGTTGAGAAGGATCTTTACCAGGTGGATCACCATCCCTGTCAACTCCAAGTTGCTCACACCATGCCAAGTGCTATTGGCTACTTTTGGGTGGCTCAGCTCAACTAAAGGAGGGGTGGCTGTGTTGGCTCTCCTGCTTCTTGCTTTTGGTACTTCCGAACAGCGCAAAAGTGTCGCAATGTTGCCAGGTGTTGACCGAGGAATGCCCATTGATGGATTCGAGAACTGGGACTCCCAGACTGAAGAGTAGTGTCAGCCGGACGCTTCGCGGCAAGCGCCGCACCTCGGCGCCTCGGCCGCAAAAAAACAGAGCGGAGAGCATGGCACAATTCTTCACAAGTGAATGCCAAGAAATACACCAACTGAACGGAAACACATTGGAGCTAGACAGGACTAGCATTTGAGTTGATTCGTGAACAGATCCAAAGCTCTCCCTGAGGGTCTGACTATGCAGCGCCTAGGCTCCCGCCCTTTTTGCGCAAGCGTGTCAAACGTGGCTTTTCCGCACCCTTCCCTGTCCTGCCTCGTGCAGTCCAAAGTGCCCCTATTGAAAATGACGTCCAAGCAATGGTGCAACAGTCTGCAGTGTGACAGTGGCAGGTCATTTTTGGGGGAGAGTCATTTGGAACAACAACTCCGTCAGCCCATGCTACGTGGCCTGGAAAGGCTGAAATAACTTATCCTGACGTCAGTATAAAAAGAGAAGAACCTCCTTTGTGCAAGTTGACTTGAAAGGGACATCGCCAACAAAACAAAGGACGGCACTGGACTGGGTGACATTTCCACCAACAGTACAGAACGAATCTTGAAGTGCCACAAGGCCCTGTCAGCCGCAAACCAGAATCTGTTCTTGATGGCTCCTCAGGCCGCGGGGGACGGGTCCAAACGAGCAAACCTCCCCCCTATGGGTGCATCTGAAAGGAACAACTAGACAACCAGTTTAACTCATACCCAAACGACAGTTCCCCAAATCGGTCTCTTCCAGCCAAACACGTGGCAAGAGGGACGACTCCATGCGCCGGCTTCACACGATGCGGGCCAGAGCAGCCTTGGAGTGGCTCGCGGCTGTGGCTCTGGTGACCTCAGCCTCAGAGCGTGACAGCAAGCAGGCGCGTTTGCCCATTGAGAGCATTTCCCCAGTACCATGTTTTCAGCATTATACACTGTACAGCCTTTTTGCAGTATAAGAGCAATCCAACCTGGACTTTGCACAATGCATACCATCACAAAGTGCAACCTTCAAAACCAAGCTCGAGGAAGCAGCAACTTGACACATTCAGGATCTCCCTGTAGACATGTTCAAATCAACAAGTGCACTCATCCTTTGTATCAATGTTGCAGTGTAAATGCCAAGTCCTTGAACTACTTGCCAAAATGTTCCGAACATGATGCATCCTAGCGCTCTGCAAGAACAAAGGTCTCCTTCTGAGGTCGGACCCTTTTGGGACTCTTGGAATTGGTTCTCATGGTTCGTTTGCATCCGACCGCAGCACGACTCTCTACGGCGAGCCCGTGTGTATCCGCTTCCCGGCACTCTGGCAAAAACAGAAGGTAAATTGTTGCCTCCACCAGAGACAGAGAGAGAAAGAGAGAGAAAGAGACAAAGAGAGAGAGAGAGAGAGGCCAGGCAACAGTGTACAGTTTCTCAATCGATTCTACTTTCTACCACGGCTTCCAACGCTGCACTGGCTCAAACACGCTGCAATGCCCACCAAGGCACTCCGACTTGAAACGTTGCGACAGCAGTGGTCGCCTCAAACAAGCACCTGGCAAGCTGCATTGCTCTTGGCCCACTGGTCCAGGCGGAGCGAAAAGAGCCCCTGCTTTGGCTTTTCCTTCTGAGCCGCCTTAGGCGGTAACGGCTTGTAACCAAGCCGGCAACACTGGTACAGCAGGATCCAGCCGTACACGGTCACTTGCCTGCCCAATACGCAGCCTGCCCTGAACTTGCTGAACTGCTTTCACACGATGCAACCATCAGGGTGACTCACTCGTCTGCAAACAAACGCGGTTTGCTGACATGTGCCGTGGGCTTCCACAAGCACAATTCCTGCGTCAACGCACAAAAAAGAAACCTACTTGCCTGGTGTCATCGGCTTGGGCCAATTGCAGCAGCAGCCACCCTGCTAGCAGCACTGAGCCAGTGACCTGGGCCAACTCTTGAGAAGTGAAGGGTATGAGTACCACAGTGATAAACACAATCCCTGTTATCATCACACAAGTGCATTGATGTCTATGCGCATCCTACCAAAAAGGCCTCTTCTTCTAAAACTTTGAACCAAATTTCATTGCGGGGCCCTGTACACTTCGAACCCATTACCCCGCAAAGTTGCAACGACCATAATGCCTTAAAGAGAAAACACCCCAGGATAAAGACAAATTTGGAGAAAGAGCCTCGGGATGCTAGAGGGAAGTCATCGAGGCCAAGCAACTAGAAAGTTCTTTAGACAACAACTTCAAGTATTTTGACAATGTACATGATGAGGAACAACTTGCCCAAGAGTTGGAGAAAACTGCCACAAACGACCTTCAGAAAGAGCACGCTCCTAAAGTGCTTAAATCCAGACGCAGGCTTGGGAGAATCCCTCAAATCACTCAAGAGCCAGGCTTCGAAGAAAACATTCAGGATAACCCCTCAAAATCGGAAGGCAGGATGCAGCATACAGAGAAGCACATTGACAGCGCAACACACCCACACACACACAAACACACACGCGAAGCTAAACAGGCTAAGCAAACTAGACATTGTGAGGACGCAATATGGACCAGGGAGGAGTCAAGGGGGGGAGAAGGGTATGGGAGGTGCTTCTTGCTTTGATCTGTTTGGCTTCTAGAGTCTACAAATAGTCCATTCGGCCAAGCACACTCAGGCGGGGAATCCGGCCATGGGAATCCGAGCTTCCCACCAGCAGAGAGGTGGCCCGCTGCATGGCAGCAGCCCTGCCGGCCAGCAAGGTCAGGACCTCATGACGGATCTGCCGACAGGGGGCTTTCTCAAATTGGGAGACCCCTGAAGGTGGCTGGCTTTCTCTTGGTATAGCCCAAAAGGGACCCCTACTTTGAGAAACGCCACTGTTTGACACAAACACTTCACCATCACGCCAACCGTTTTTGCTTTTTGTCAAATTCCAGTTTGGGTATGTGGAACGTTGCTGAGCACATTTGAACAAGTGGCCCGTCGGCGCTCATGTGGTTGGGGCCGCCAATCTTGACACCGAGCAAACTTGTCAAACTAGGAACTGGAAAATACTCAAGGCATCAACACGCATTGTGCAAAGGGAAACACCAAAAAAGAGTGAAATGCAAAGGCTCCCCTTGAAAAGAGCAGCAAACGGGTCTGTACACTTCCGCTGAATCTGCATCCTCATTAGGCACCAAAAAAACGGTTCCAGCATATTCCAGCATATTTCTGATGGAACAATAATTTTCCGTAGGTCCCAAAATTGCCCGCCAAAATTGTCCGTAGCTCGAAAAATTACAACATGTGCGAATGGCCAAGGCAAAAGTTCAATGACAGCTCGTTTCCGGCTTGCTTAGCATGTTGGATTCATTTCCACAAAGCCACAGCGAGAAGCAATCGAGTCAAACATTGGGCCTCACCGCGATGAATCCATCCTAGCGGCCTGGGCGCAGGGCCGGTGACACCGCGACTCTGGGTCACCCGACGGCTGCTGCCAGGTACATGCAAGCGGAAAGGTAGCCTGGGAGTGAAAATACACAAAGCGCCACGGCGCTGCGAAGCTCACCAGGTCACGCCATGCGGATTCCCCCCTACTTTGAGAAACGCCACTGTTTGACACAAACACTTCATCATCACGCCAACCGTTTTTGCTTTTTGTCAAATTCCAGTTTGGGTATGTGGAACGTTGCTGAGCACATTTGAACAAGTGGCCCGTCGGCGCTCATGTGGTTGGGGCCGCCAATCTTGACACCGAGCAAACTTGTCAAACTAGGAACTGGAAAATACTCAAGGCATTCGCATTCAATGGGAAACACCAAAAAAGAGTGAAATGCAAAGGCTCCCCTTGAAAAGAGCAGCAAACGGGTCTGTACACTTCCGCTGAATCTGCATCCTCATTAGGCACCAAAAAAACGGTTCCAGCATATTCCAGCATATTTCTGATGGAACAATAATTTTCCGTAGGTCCCAAAATTGCCCGCCAAAATTGTCCGTAGCTCGAAAAATTACAACATGTGCGAATGGCCAAGGCAAAAGTTCAATGACAGCTCGTTTCCGGCTTGCTTAGCATGTTGGATTCATTTCCACAAAGCCACAGCGAGAAGCAATCGAGTCAAACATTGGGCCTCACCGCGATGAATCCATCCTAGCGGCCTGGGCGCAGGGCCGGTGACACCGCGACTCTGGGTCACCCGACGGCTGCTGCCAGGTACATGCAAGCGGAAAGGTAGCCTGGGAGTGAAAATACACAAAGCGCCACGGCGCTGCGAAGCTCACCAGGTCACGCCATGCGGATTCCCAAGATTTTTCGGGTCAAGACTGGGAGCGCTTGCCACAAGCCAAAGCTGATCGATGGTCTTGGTGGTCAAAGCCCTGCCAGGTTCCGTCCTGCGCTGGGGCTTCTGCCGTTGTGGTCCTTTAGGATGTGCTTTGAGCGCACCATGCTCTGCCAGTACCTGCAGTCCCCACTCTGACCGCATCCAGCAAATGCCAACCATTTGCTTCTGAACATATCAATGGTGAGGCAGAGCGCTCAGTGTCTTTCCGTTGTTTCCGAACAGTTGAGACATCGCTTGTCGCTTTTCCCAGAGAGAACTTACTGCTGCCACCCATAATGACCATCGACAACAGCCCATTTGCATGATAGCAATTGATGCATCCCCAAGCACCAAACAATGACATTCCTACCCCATTTGCTTCCTGATTTGACTCTAGTTTTACAGCATGTGTAACATGATAACGTACTAATATTCCGGGATTCCGGCAACTTCTTGCTTTCAAGAAATGGCGCCAAAGGAGGGTTGGTCGCCAATACATTCACACACAATTTGCAGTCGTGCGCGGAAAGCAGTCTTTTGGTGGCCGTCGTACGGTTGCAGATTTGCCGCAACCCTCCTTCTTGACAGGCTTGGCTTCAATACCTGCATTTGTTTGTGTTTATGTGTGTGTTTGTGTACTCTCTCTCTCTCTCTCTCTCTCTGCGTGTGTCCGGAACTAGCCGTTTGTCGCCAAATCAGGATACCATTTGCCGTATCAGTCTTGTACATGGTCTCAAGCCGGCCGCTTGAACACCTTGGCAAACACTCCATCTGCCCAAACAAGGTCTTAACATGTTGGCTGCCTTGTATCATTACGCCCATACCCACCGAATTCAATAACATTCAAACCTCAACGTGGCCTGCAAGGTTCCACCACATTGGGTTGCATCAGGCAGAAGCCTTGAAATCAATCTATGCTTTGGTTGTCACTCAGATCGGCAAGGACACGCTAGATCATTTTGACACGAGCAGCAACCGCGCATCATGTCTGCCTTCACTCTGCTGGAACGGCATTTCTGTGGGTATTTTGCTTGGGTTGTAAAGTGACCCAGAGGGACACCACGCATCTTTGTTTGGGCCACCCACCCCTCCCTCTCTGCTCACGTCAGGGTCAAGCCGTGGACGGGATTCATCACCAATGCCCAGGCCTCGCAACAAGTGTTGCTTGTGCTCCCGTCCGTGTCAAAATATGGCTGTGGGTCAAAACCAATGGAATCCCATTTTGGGGTAGGTGCACCACCCATTTTACTCTATTTTAGTGCAAATTGGGATGTTCACTGGGGGTACGGGATTTTGACCCATGGCCATATGTGTCCAAAGGCTGCACAGTTTTTCGAATTTGTCTGAAAACATGAAATGACCGCGGCGGAACCAACCTTCGGCTCAAAAGGTCGAACTCTGCCAGAAGCCATTGGCAAATCGATTTCAAGATACATGCATATTCTTGAAAGTTACATGTATTGGCCCCTGAATTTCAGCTTGCCCGGTGGAGCGCAATCAATTGGAGGCTGCTGCTTTGCACATAGTTTCAGCAAAACAACTGACATGCCGAAAATTGGATTTCCAGATGGGTCAAGGACAATTGAACCCCTCATCATTCAACCTGTCGGCCTGTCAACCCATGGCTTTCCTCAAGAACAAATCAGGGTTCCGTCATCATCGAGGTGCTGCCTCTTTGGGCCTTGGGTGCCCGGGCCGTCCACCACATCACTCGGCGCAGCCACAGCGATAGCCACAAGTCGCGCAACAGCGCCTCCAACGTGCCAGAATGGCAAGGCCATATTGGATTCTGCGGTGTGCAACTGCTAATTTATTTTCTTTGTTTTTCTTTTTGATTTTCTCTTTTTTTGAAAACACATATTCGGTGTGGAACATGCTCCACGGTCGTCGGGTTCTTGCGAGAAATCTTCTTTTGCACACACGCACACACAATGCTTGAAGCAGGGCATTCAGCACAGGCTTCCCAAAGTTGTGTCCGATACATGATTCAGCAAGACGTGGACCAGTCTGGGCCTTGAAGGTGCCGAGTACGCCAATCTTGGAGCCTGTGCCACGGGTCGGTCTTGCAGCCTGACGCGTTGCCAAATCTAGATCCACTCAGGAGTAACTTTGTTTGGGCTCGGCTTCCAATTGGATTGGTCGCTCAGTGGAAGCTTTCCGAGGCACCTTTGGTCATTTGGCAGGCCCGGGATACTTGACCCAGTCTCATTGAAATCGCTGTCGCATTTCCCGGTCTAAGCGATGCGCCGGTGGAGAGCAAGCGCTCATCCTCGGTTTTGCAGGCCCTGTGTTCTCTCTCGAAGGCAAAACCTAGGAGCTAGTTGCCAGTGATTGGCTGGACATTTGGGAATCGGATGGGCTCAAACATGGAGAACCCAGACAAAAGCACGCACAGCCCTCTGGCTAAGTCGCCTGCCAGATTGGAGCCCACCTTGGCACATGCGAGAGAGAGAGAGAGAGAAACTCAAAACTCTAATCGGAAAGGGAAACACAAGTGCAAATTGTCTGCTTGCCCCACTAAAATGGTCTTTCCGCAAAGCATATCGCAGGAAGTGCGAGAGAAGCAGAGAGACAGAGAGAGAGAGAGAAGCAACAAAACAAAACTGCCATGTTCCCGCGACAAAACCATTTGGTTGAAGGAAGCATTGACCACCTTTGCATTTGACCCTTGGAGCATTCACTGCTTAATTTCTTGGGGATTGCCCTTTCTCTTTGGGCATAAGGTTTGCTTTCGGTCTTCCTGCAAAATGAAGCGACCTCGGTTTTGAGACGTCCACTTGTTTTCCGGTTTGAGTCCCTCCCTTGTCCGAGCCGCTAATCTGTGAGCGGAGGTTGGCGTGGCAACGATTGGAGGCCTGACAGGCCGGGCGGTGCCCTGCTCTCGTTGTGTCCACAAACCGCCATTTTGTCTCTTGCGCTTATCACAGAGCACTTTGAAGTTTCAAGGGACAAGTTTCAAGAGCCTATGAGTCTGCCAACACGCATGCAGCTGTTTGCGCCTAGTTCAGGGCGTACCTCCAAAAGACACTTTGATAAAAAAATCAAATACGGAATTGAGCCACCACAGGGTTTTCAGATGTTTTTAGGCTTCAGATGAACTGCCCGCTGGCCCCGGGCCTTGGAGCCAAAGGCAAGGCAGCAGCGCAGAGCAGCGACAACGCCTGAAAGGCTCAACCACGGGGGTAGAAATCGGGTGGAGACTGGACCAAATTTGCACCCTTGGGCTGTTGCTCACCTGTGACCGACTCGCAGAATCCGGACAGAGAAACAACCTCTGTATTGCAGTGGTTGACAAAAACAGGATTCCCCCCCCTGTTTTGGCTGACCCGTCATTGTGTGCCGCCTGTACAGGAGCTTGTTCAGCACACAAGCTAGAGGCCATTCGACCCTTCCCGAAATCTTCGCCTTGCATCTGCCTAAGGAGCTTGTTGCCGTGCGGGATTGGCCTGCCCAACGAAGGACAGGTTGAAGAGCAAGCTCAGTGGACTGCCCATGTCCTCCGGGCTGGGTCAAGGCAAAACAAAGGCATAGCAAAACTAACAAGCTCAGCTTTTGATGTGACTCTGCTTCATGCAAACGAGCTGGAACAAAGACGTTCCCAGTCTGTAATGGCTATTGCAACATTGGCTCTGAGCTGAAGCCCCTCTTCCGTCGGTCCCGAAGTACTTCGCCCAACGCGGCAGCGCAGCAGTTGGAGAAAAGTGTCACCTGGCCCAGCCCAAGAGATTGGCCATACGAAAATCCCAAAGGTCAATGAGACTGAGACGCTATGCAAGGGACATTTTGAAAATCGGAAGAGGCAAGAGGCCAAAAGAAAGACCAGCTTCGGACGCTTGCCGTGCCGCGTTCGAGGCCATATCCAGTAAAGCAGCTTGCAGCATGTGTCAATGTTTGGACCGGAGAGTGTCTGTGCTTAGCACCCCTTTTTGTTGTAACTCAGCTGTTTCTATGTAGGCTTGACTCTGCAACCATATGAGTTCTTGCCGGTGACCACCCAAACCGAGTCACACACATACACACATGCAATCCTCAAGTAGTTGTTCAACATTTGCCGGCTCTGTGAAGCCTCGCGGTCCACGCAAGGCACTCCGAAACCTGGAAGGTATAGCCTTCATGACACAAGAGGATGCGTCAAATTTGGTCGGATTCACGACAGATGCTTTGAAGAACATGCCATTCACAAAGCTCAGTTTGTCGACGCACTATGCTAAAACCAGTTGACTTCTGTGGGTTGGGTGTATTGAAATGCTTCACATGGAAACCACAAGTACACACCACTGCCGGAAATGGCCGGTGTAGCTGGGCGATGGGGTGTAACTCACCACCATTTCTCTACGACCGTAGTCTTCCCCACGAAGGGCTAGCGAGCTGTCACCCGTCACCCAAACCGGTCCCGAGTTCACTTCGGAGTGCTCCCCAAAGTGCAGCTTGCGTGGGCTATCAACTATTCTGAGAACGTGGTCCCCTCAAAAACGCGCCAGGTCCTCCGCCTTCAGGGTGTGTATCGCTTCTTGAAACCGGGACGGCAGCGACCTTGCCCGGTCGCCAGCTGCACTTATGGGACATCAGGCGATTGGTGCTTGAGGGGCCTTTTGCAAAGAGCCTTCTACTTTTAGCAAGAAAGGATCGCATGGTCATTGGTGGTGCTGGGCTTCCCATTGTCCCCCCCAAAAAAGATGTTGTTGCGATTCGAAGAGGTCAATTTCCAATCTTCACACATGCCCACGCCCTGGGGAAAGGTCCGAATTGGGCCCATGCCAATGCGCGTGTAAAATGTAAAGCTTTTTTGGGTAGACATGACCAACATCTAAAGGCCCATTTTGTGTAGGTCGTTCAACCTATACTGAAGAAACAAGTCGATGCTTTTGGCTTCTGGGTGCCTGGCATGGCAAAAGCCATGGACGCCACCGAGATCCGAGAAGCGAAAGCCGCGGACACGGTGAACTGCGAGGCCTGCGTTCGCACAGGTTGACTCTCTTCATCGACGTGTTTGAGGTTTGCCATCGTGTTCTTGGCGCCCAACATCGGTCGAGCTTCAAGTTCACAAGGGGGCCCTCTGTCAGCTTCCACGCTTGCTTCGTGACCGTGACTCATCAAGGGCCAAAGTCAGCCAAATTGGGCGTTGCCCACAGTGGTCCGACGAATGTGAAAGGTTTTCCTCGACTTTTTAACCCCCATGACCATCCATTTGATCAGGCTCCAAAACTTTGAGCAACTGCAGAGTGCGGCCAAAAGGCCGCGCACGCATTAGCTCATGCTATCCAAGCAAATCAGGCATGCCTCGCGACATGCGCGCTTGTGTTGAACGGCAGCGGGCCGTGCTTGGCCGTTGAAATAGATGCATGCGCCTTCTCTCTTTGGCCCCTCGTTGCTGCCAGAAGTGAGCAGTGACAGTTTTCTTGATTTGAACATGGGTTTCACCTTCTCGGCCAGAGCCCCCTGCGGGGCAGGCAAATCCAAACCCTTGCGCCATCCTTGGCGGCGTGAACTGAAGCCGTCTCCAACCCCTGCTTCCCCTCTGTGTGACGCCGCGCCGAACCTTCCTCTTGAATCGCCGAGGCAAGGCCCTGACTCAGCCCAGAGACTGGGAGGCGTTTGCGCCACAGAGCTGCCCACGCATGCTACACGAAGGAGCTGGCCATGTTGCGCCGAGTCTGCGCAAGACCTTGCCATGGATGAAGTGTACGAATGACGTGGAATTCCCGTGGAGAATTTCAGACAAGGGATTTTCAATTAACAAGAGCTTCACAAGGAACCTCGCAGGACACTTCTCCATGAACTTCAAGGGACACTTCGCCTTGGCAAATCTCGTGATGCCCGGAGCGCTCACAAAGCAACATGACCAGCTCGCTGAGGCTATTCAAGGAGCCCAGGCTCCTTCCCGTGTCCCATACAGATCTGCAAAACCATGACTGCATCTTCTCCGGCTTGCATATTGCTGCAATTTGCTCACGATGCTATCACAGTCTTTCGCGCTAGTTCTGCAGCCCTTTGCCTTCGCACATCCCTTGAACCGCTCCCACATGCCCGGGCACAGCTTCGAATTACGACACTTCACTTCAACTTCACTCTGCGAGGGGCTTGGCCATAACCCTTGCTCCTGCAAAATGCCGCGCCGCACTTGGCATAACCTGCCTGCAGCAGCCACAGCGCAGTCCCAAAGCGCGTGAGCAGAACCTCAGTTCGCACCGCGGCACGAGCATTCATACTTTTCATCCAAACGTCGCATGCGCCCTAATTAATATGTTTTTTACCTTTCTCTCCCTGCCTCGATAGGGAAATGAAGGGACCCCTGAAAAAGGCTCTACACTGTGCGCAAACACCTCAGGCGCTTTCAAAAAGGTCACAGCGCGGCACTTTTCCGAACTCGCCGTGCGGCATCTCCGCCCTTTGGGCAAAGAGCTGTACAGTTCGTTAAGCTCCCTGTCAAACAAGGCGACTCCGGTGACTCCCTATCCTGTCTGAACGAAAGCCATATGAGGCCATGAATCTGTGACCATTTGCAGGGGTCCATTCCTGTTGCCACATAGCAAGACTTCCGTCACTTCTGCCGAAGACCGGCATGGGTGCCTGCACCCCGTGGACAATAGTGGATACTGCTCCAGTTGCCTAGTTCTCCATGCGCCAAGATCGGATTGCCGTTTTTGCTCGTTGATTGAACACAAACAACAGCAGCTTTATCTATTTACTTGTGCAATGTCATGCCTGATCTCGTATGAAACCCTTATCAAGGAGCACAACAATAATTTTCTGCACGACTGGGAATAGGCTGGCAGTACCCTTGGAAGAGTCTCTCTGGCATCCAACCGGCTTCAAAGCTACGGCTCTCAACGGCCCCTCGCCCATGGTCACAGTCTGGACGTGGATGGAACCGAGCTAGCTTGGCGTGCCTTGCCTGGCAAGTTTACTTGTGTGGTTTCCAAGTCGCATCTGCCAATCTGTGCCTTGCTTACAAGTTGTTTGTTGAATGTCAGGATGACAACTAGTCTAGTTTCCGCATAGACGGTGGTTGAGATAATGCGTCGAAGCTCCTCTCTGGCAACCATCCAGCAGTTTGACTGGTCCATCAACCACTCCAACAATTCTGGCAAAAAGGACTCCCTGCACAGTTTAACATGTGCAAGATACCGTGCTGTCCGGTTGAGCCAACCCTGCACAAAGTCCCAATGTCCTTCGAGACAGTGATGTGCACAAGTTGGCCCCTGCCCCCACCCGGTCTGGCAGTGGATGAGGGACATTTAGATTCCACTGAAGCTGTCAGGATTCCCGGAGTATCAGAACCAAACCTGATCTCACTGGCAGAAATCCATGTAAGATCTGCAAGGCCATGGGAACAAAGGAAAGCTTACCTTGGTGAACCGTCCCCCGAGCTTCGGTAGGTTTTGGCTGAAAGTTACCGGGTCGGCCTTGAAATCTTTTGCCTCTGGCTTCCACATTTTGCAAAGGATGCTTGGGATCCACCTCACGAACCAGCAATGGGTGACACCAAGAGGTCAAATGGGTCGATTCGCTTCGAAATTGAGAGCGTCCTACAAGCCTCCACACATGTTAAAGTACTTGGAGTAGATATTCAACCGCTCTCGACTCATTTCAGGTTCCTCGATCTAGATCAGGCATGTCAGTCAAACATTCTGCTCCTTTTAATGCCAACACAACTGATCAGCAGCTGTTCCAGGTAGGGCAATTGGTCTCCTCAGACTCCCTGGCAAGTCCCGGCACCTGCCTGGGGAGCTTGTCATGAACATCCCCATGCTTAGTTCCCCTCGGTTTTAGGGAAGGTGCACGTGTTTGGATTCTTTGGATAGGTCAGGGCAATGACTCCTGTGTATAACAACCAGATAATCAGAGAATTGGGTGACATGATCATCTCGATGAAAGTTGGATTTCTGTCACGGGATTCCTCGACTTTCTAGAGATTCCCTTGCCAACTACTCCTTTGACTTACGTCCGGTTCCATGAGACACTTCTGCAACACACACACACATACAAACACTCAATCATCACATATTCTAGCAAGAGCTACACCTAGCACATGTCTTATCTCTCGCACCCACCCACCCGCACCCGCCCGCCCTCCCGCCCGCCCACCCACGCACCAACAGGCTGATTGTCTCCCCGGCCTGGCACATCTGCCTGAGCTCGAACGGCCAAAGGAAGGACATGGGTCCAATAGGGAGACGTACCTTTTGACCATTTCCTTCAGGGAAAGAAAGGGTTCTTCCTTTTGTTCCTCAGTCTTTTTCTCCTTCAGGTATCCCTCGCACAACGGGGTTTGGATTGGTAGAAACTGAAAGGCTACTAATACAACTTTAGGCTTGGCCTGTTTCGGTTCTCAGCGGCCAGCACAAGTTTCCTCTGGACCCAAGCCTGAGCTTGGGATCAGTAGAAATCCTGTTTGGGGATGAATGAAGCTGAGTGTCCTTAGGGCTGATATGGGCTGATATTCCAAAAGGAAGACAAAGGGGAACCCTGAAGCTAACCCCAGGACAACCAACGCTGCAATTCCGAGCCGCCCCGCTACGCCATCCTTGGCATTTCCCATCTACTGAGCAAACAAGCAAAACCCGGTTTTGCACCCCAATGCGTGTGCTTTGGGCAACAGTCAGGACACACATGTCAATACCCCGTTTATCTTGTGACTAAGCGTGGAGGGAACTCCAAGGCTGGCGAACTTGACTGTGGTTTGATCGATGCAACCAAAAGAACCAATGGACAAAAAGGGGTGAAATAAAGAGGTGGGCTGGCCAACGAGCAGGTCAACACGTGTTGGTTACCCGGTTGGTTGACTCAGTTGATTGATGGAGATGCACAAAATTGTTGAACAACCAAGCGGTAATCATGGATTCAACGTGCCAAGAGGTGCCATGGCCTGACCCGGTAGAAACGTAGCGATCGGTTCGCCGACCGTCCTCACCAGCGGTCGCCCTGGAATCTTCGCACGTCGATACGTCAAGGCAGATTGCTGCGTAGATCTGTGACGCTGCTGTTCAAAAGGGGTCCTCTAGGCCACGGTTGGATTGAGATAGAAATTATCAAAACAGGTGGACACAATGTGCTCTTAACTACCTCCTCTCTCAAGTTACGCCTCACCATCATTGGCATGTGCTTAGGTCACCTTGCTTTGCTTCTGCTCATTCATGGGTGGGTCTACAGAAAACCGCGGGCTCGGTATTGTCCAAGATTGCAAACAGAACCTCTCAAGTCTCAAGTAGTCTGGTTTGCTTCTGGGTCTTTCTCGAAATCTAAGATGGGAGGTCCCTGTGGTGGACCCGTCCATATTCGTTGGGTGAACCTGGTGACCCTATGGCTGCGTCACCACAACATGGGATTCTTTTGGGGACGGGCCGGAAGGGCAACCAACAGGATTCGCCAAACAGCGAAGGGAGCAGATCTAATTTTAACATGTTCTCCAATGGGTTCGAACAAATGACGTTCAGGGTGCTGCTCATTGTGTTCGCATTTCAAGTGATCCCTGCAAACGGAATCCACTTGAACTGCCTTCAACAGATCCCCTGAACATGTTGCCATTCTCAGGTGCTCCGGGTTGGGTAAGCTCCACTCGCCATGCCTCGCGTACTGCTAGGAACCTCTCCCTATTGCGGAGTGAGCGGCAATACTGCAGGCGTGCGCCAGCTCCTTGGAAGACCCCGGAAATCGTTCATGGTTGACACGGCCCAAGGAACTACGGATAGTCTACATGGCCATCTGCCAAAGCAGCTGTATGAATACATGTACATATGGATGAGGATATGCAGCCCACATGTTCAAACAGTGAAACAGCTCCACTAGACGCAATATATTGTATTGAACCCACTCTAGCTGAGCATGCCATCATGCTGCCCTGCTCACGGAGCCCTGGTCAGATATTCAGACTTGTGAAACCAAGTCTTTGAGGCACCGGCAGAAGCAAGCAAACTTATTAATATTTTTGTTATTATCATTACTATTCTACCTTTTCATGAGGAACTTTGTTGGGTCGGGGCCTGCTTACATACTGCAGTGTAAATGGTGAACAGGTTGAGCAACCCATGCTGCAGAAACGGACAACACTACTTTGCAATAGCTCTGCCCCACTCAGTTCTTGTGACGAATATGGAAACTGGGCTTGTCCCCTACTGTCCTCCGCAAATGAAGCATACACCAGACACAGTGGGGTTTAGTTTTAAACAACCCGAACTCCACTGACATGCTCCATCCCGGCGAAGAATGCAGCAGAATGGCGGGACCTTTCTGTTGCTCAACCAAACCAAGATTGATCGCACACGGCACAGAAGTAATCGGGCCTCAGCTATGCCCAAGCATGGCAACCAGGTCTCGGAATTCAACAGTGCAGTCTTCAGCCCAAAACATATTGAGTCGCATTCCTGGTAGGCATCGAATAGAGGGAAATCCCGAGGGCGAAGCAAACGAATTGCTGATTAGTGCTCGTTGCTCTCTGACAGAACAAACTTGTGGTAGCGAGGCAGCCATCTCTCTAGCACACGTGAAGGCTGAGAGAATGCATTGGTACCTGAGAGAAATCTGAGAGAACGCCGAGAGAATGCATGAGTACCTGCGAGACATCAGAGAGAATGCTGAGAGAATGCATTGGTACCTGAGAGAAATCTGAAAGAAAACAAAATCACGAGGATGGTTGTTGCTTTTCAAGAGGCTCCCCTTCATTTTGCCGACACTCCGTGCTTTGCTGAAAGAGTGCGGGCAAGGAGAGACACGGGGCCCTGGTCTTAAGTTGCTCGTCCCCTGCTTACGTGAGCTTGTGCCCTGCTCCAAAAAGGAGATATCCTTGAACGAGTGCAGAATCACCGTTGATCATTTGGAGATGCCCTAATCAATTGTCACACAAATAACAGTCAAATGGCGAAGCACATCAAGATGCTAGCACAATAGACTCAATCTAAGTATTGAAGTCGCACATGGGGCTATTGTTTGGAAGGACGGACCGGTCATTGGAAGCCGAGCTGCTCCAAAAACGCATTTCTCTACAGACTCTGCAGCTGGCAGGCAGAATTTCCGGATTTATCAAGTCCCCTTGCCACAAGCACCAAGCAATCGACACACCACACGTGAGATAAAGTTCAGTCCCCCCCAGCGGTTTTGGGTCGGCGCACGCCAAACAAGGCTCCCGCCTAAGGCCGAGGGGCGAAAAATAACAGGCACACAATGCTCACCAGCAGCTGCTGCTCGCCGAAGCTCTGCTGGCCACCTGGTCAACTCAACAACTCAAAGTCCGTGGTGAAAAGATTTTGGGCAAACCGTTGGCTTCGCTACTTTCCTACCCCACCCATGCAGCCAGGTGAAACCGGCTTCTGTTCCACCATCCCTCAAGCTTGTGTATTCCAGGAACGTGACCTGGTGTAATGAACACTCATACTCATATCCTGGGGGCAACTGACCTCCAACGTGTCAAGCCAGGGGCTTCACGTGCTTGAAGGAGATGCCAACAAGAATCCCTCAGGAGGGCCCATAGTCTTGAAGCTTTCTAAGTTTGCCTTTCTGACATCAAATCCGCAAGTTGCGAGCGCACTAAGTTTTGAGCTGCTTCAACAGGTACTGAGCCAGTCTGGCAAAGTCCGGCATGTCTGGCTATTTTTTCAATGGCGTGATGCGAAGGTACTCTTCACGGACACGCTGAACGCGCAAGACATCGTCTCAGTCAAGCATCAAAACAGCCTTCGTGGGGTGGTTTTGCTTGAATCTGTCCAGAAGGCCATCAAGACAGAAAGAAATTATATGAACCATCTCTGCCTGCCCTTCACGTGCTGCACGTTCACCAACGTCAGAGGGACAGTGCCAATCGCATGCATCAGTTCCTAGCTTGGCCCATTTCCGTATGAATGAAACTGGTGTATGCGTGACATGTGAATCTGTCAGTGTGTGCATGGCGCGCTTCCCCACGGCAAACCGCACTGCAATAAGTTGCCCCAAGTGGCGCGGTCCCAGTTAAATGGAGCCCCCAACGCGGGCGGGATGCATGACCACGTTCCGATGGGGATGTTCAAATTAGGGACCTTGCCAACTGGCTGGTTGGGCGTGGATCCAAGTTTGGACACAACCAATCGATGAAGGCCAGCCAGCTGCATGCAAATCCAAGCGATATGCGGAGGGGCGGTTCCCTTCAAACGGCCTTATCCTAGGTCCTGACCGTTGGCGTGCCTTGATCGATGCTGTGGCGGGCCGCGGTGGGCCCCAGACCGCGGCCCACAAAGTCGCTGACCAATAGCGAGGCCAGCGTGGTGCCATTCCTTAGCAGATCTCCCAGGCCTCTGCTCCAAAACTTTTCAGCCTTGTAACGCAGGCCAATTGTAAGTATTGGCCCCTAATCAGGGAATCTGGCGGCCATTCTTAAGGCCAGGTCTGCTTCCACGATGGTTGAACAGAGAGCAACTGCGGCCAACACCAATGTCATCAAAGAGAGACATATCTCACAATACATCTAGGACGCCGGGACTTTGTGTCACGGTCTCAACAGCTCTTGTGACATCCAGAGCATTCCCATGTATGTATATATGTAATGTAATGTAGTGTAGTGTAATGTAATGCAATGCAGTGCAGTGTATACACTATACCCACATATATATATATATAATGTATACGTGATGTATATGTGATGTATTTGTAAAGTATAAGTAATGTATTTGTAATGTATATCATGTGTGTACTGTGTGTCATGTATATGTAATGTAGTGTGATGCGATGCAATCCGACGCGATGCTTCGTACTTGGTTTGTTCTAATGTACTGTATTAAGCAACTTTTATTATGATTCCAGAAGATAAACTAAGGGATGCCCAACTAGTATGGTGCGCTCATTATAATTGCAGGTGAGCGCTCTATAAAATAGGCAAATGTATGTATGCATGGTCATGTTTGTGTGTATACTTGTATGTGTGTATGTGTATGTGGGTGGGTTGGGAGGCGGTTCTCGTTTTGGCCGCCAATGGTTCCAATGCGCTCTGTTCACGGTTCCTCCAACAATCCGGTCACATGACAGCCCCACGCACATACTGTCATATTTAGCAGCTCAGCAAGCTTGCGTGAGACTTACTGCATCGCCAGATCGCTCTATTCATATTTCTCTCCCTGTTCTTCGGGCTCCTCAAGAATCTGGATCTACACCAGATCCAATACCAGGGCTGGTGACTTTCCATTTTGAGAAGAAATCCTGCAAGGATCCAGGTCGGCCTTTGCCAGCCGACATCTCATATCGGCGAAACATACAAAGGAGAACACTAATTGATGAGCACAAAGCTGCCTCCTAGCTCGTTTCGCGTCTGAAGGAATGGGGAGGCACTGTACCGCATTCAGCTCAGAAGGCTCCAGCGATCAGCGAATCGATGCAGCCGATGGCATGGAACATTCAACATGAGCCAAACGAAGTGAAAGAAGACCATTAAAAACCGCTTTTGAAGCGCGGCGTCCGCCAGAAAAGAAAACCGCGATTGGGCATCTACATGTATGAACCAATTCTAGCACCCTCGTAAACACGCCATCTTCCTTCCCGAGAAAGAAGTGCAGACACAGGCAGACCGTGTTGGTTGGGTCATGTCTGTACAAATTTTGATACCCACTCTATGGTGCAATCGGCAAAATGAAACAGACTATGGTTCCCACCAACATGATCCTCAATATGTGTCAAGCTCCACAGAGGAGGATGCTTGGAGGTTCTGTAGGTCGGCGGTATGATGGTTTGGTGCTGCAGCGGCAAAGCGATTTGCTCGGAAGTTAAGCGGACCCTCTCCCACCCAGCTCTACTTTGCAAGTTGCCAACTCTATTGCAAAGGCTAGAACCGCATGTTCGCAAGTTGTCTGTTCACCCACCAAAACCCGGGTTTCTTAGGAAACTTTAAGCCAGCAACTCCTATATGGCGAAGAGAAGGGCAAGAACTGTGGGCTCATCGCTGGCAAACAGAAAAAGGGGAGCCAAAAGGGTCCATACGGACGATTTGACTGGTACAGTAGCTTGGTTTGGCTCCTTGTCCGGGGCTCAAGTCGAAGACGAAGCTGCCGGGGATGTGATGCGCCTGCAGAGCTGGCATGATGCGAATCCCGATCGAACTTCACGGGTGTGCCAAACGTTGCTTTGCAGTCCCGCTGTTTCTTGAAAGAAAGTTTGCCTGGCGCTTCCACTTAGTGACCAATGTAAGCACCCAGTTGAATTGATCGCCGACTCGGGCTTCATTGAACATTATTAGCCTTCTTAGGAAATCCAGCCTTGTCGACAAGGGCAATATTCCAAACAGTGCGATATAGTTGTTCTTCCGCCATGACCCAGAACCTCACTGGCAAAGATTAGCACGATCGACATGCGGGAATTGCTGAATTGATACCCTTGCCCTCAATTCAGTCAACAACAACTCGGAACTCCCCACCTTTGTGGCTCCCCAACCAAACATCCGAACTGATTCCTGAGCTAGGTGTCACAGAATTCCTTCCAGTGGTGACCATAGAGAGAATCTACTTCAGGAAGGGGCCGGAACAAACATACATTAGGGGCGCCCTTCCACAAACCTTGTCTGCGCCTGCTGCCTGTCTTACAGTACCCACACCGGGAACCAACATGTTTAGTGCAATATGAACACGGGGAACAGTTTGGGTCGCAGAACGAGGGAACAGGTATGCAACTCACTTGCCCAAAGTTTGGAGTCAGATTTGGCTGATTCAAATTGGAAGCTGAGGCACTCCCCTGAAAACTAACATGGGCCGCCAAAACTATAGATTTATTTGGGGGAATTTTCGAAATGTCCGGTGTTGCTTTTTTGTGGGTGATTGCCCAGAGGGAATATTAACAATCAGTTGAATGCTTCTAGGCCACAAGGGGTCAAGTTCAGGGTTGTGAGAATAAAGGGATGCTTCCCACCCTTGGGATTCTTCTCGCTTGGATATCACACGCCCATAGCTGATGTTACTCATCTGGGCTTCCCATGAACATTTTACATATACCATTTGGACAGGAGTAACAGGCAACGATTGCAAGGTCTATACCACTTTGACATGGCCTTCCCAGTGTCCCAGTGACTAGTCAAGCCTGGGAGCCGAGCCATCACAGGGTTCTGAATTCGCTTTTCAAGAGACAGCTACAAAATCCAGTCCGTATGCCCACAGACTCAATTCTCCCAATGGCGCGTCTTTCATCTTCTTTTACCTTCGTACACCTGCAGCGCACTTGGGGCGGTGGCTCCATCCGTTCGGGTCAGCCCGAGCCTGCATGGTACCCATGATGAGCCCGCTGCTCAGCGCCAAGCTTGGGAGCACCTATCGCGCTGACTCGGTTCCAATCAATCACATAATTCCAAGCAAACAGCTTTCAAGCCATTGCAAACCAGCCTGAAGCCCCTCTAGCTCCTGCAGTTCCCCGGTGTCCAAAGAAAGAAAGCCACACAAACAGTTTGAAGGAAGGGCTTGAGGTTGTCTGATTTCTTGCCCACTTGGGCCTACGGACCGCGCGCAGAAACTAACAAATACAAGACAGAACACCCACCACATTTGAACAAACCATCGCTGTCGCAAGCCAGCCAAACAGACTGAGATGTTGCAAGAGACCAAAGAAGTGAGCAAACTAGGCCCCTGAGTGCATGTGTTGCTAGTCTCATACGATAGACTGAGCAGGCATATTTGCCAGTACCTTGTCCTAACACGCACGTGTGATTTGCCTGAAACATCCGGAGCAACAAGTGGAAGCGTCGTGGATGCAGGCATGAACGGTTTTCCGTGAGGTCCTTGTGCCTCGCTCGTCTCACATACGGTCAACACGGTGTTGTGGAAAGTTAGGATCCACTTGTGTTGTCAACCCTGGCTCTGAGGCCGACCTTGATTTGTGTCCACAGGAAGACATCTGGAGACAATCCAGCTGCTCTGACAAAGAGCTTGCCCTGAGTAACAATCCCCAGTCATCAATCAGGGACCCGCCGCTGGGCAGGCCCCCGTCGGAAAAAAAAAACTTGGAGGGGTCATGAACGTAGGAATGGAACCAGTCTAGACCGGTGCCATCTAACCAACCAAACCAAAAAGGACACCTATGGTCATGAATCAGAAGCCAACACGAAAGCTTCACAAGGTGATGTGGGCCCGGCTCTTCACCGGCAGGCGGCAGGACCGATTCGGAGCCGGGGCTGGGTGGATTCCGGCTCCCGGTTCCACACTCTTCCATCAAAACGCCCAAAAAGCAAAAAGGACATGTCAAATAATTACTGTTTTGCCCTGGGGGAAATGATCAAAGGAACTTCAAGAGGTTTTGCCGCCTCTTTTCAAACAAACCTCAAAATGCCAGGCTTCGATTGTGCCTCAATTTGCTTGCCACGCAACTGGTTTTTGTTTAATCTATCCCACCAATTGATATGGGGCCAAACGTTCGGGGGGGGGGGGTCCTGGATTGGACCATTTTCCTTTTACAGGGACCCCCTGTCCCTCACGTCAGGTTTCATGTATGCTGGGAGGGTATATTTTTCGGGAGGTTCTCCTGACATTTCTGGGTGCCCCGATTTGCCCCCCGAAACCAGGGCGAAGCTATGGCCATCGGAGCACCATGCAGGCAGAGGCCACCAGGCCCAGCACGGAGTTTATCAGACTCAGACCGCTGCCCACCACGGACACCACCAGCAGGAAGCGGATGGCCTACGGCTACGATGCTTCCCATTGGGAGGAACCAACGAAGCTAAGGCAATGAGTCCTTTGTGTCGCTAGAGTTGGGCCTTGCCCGTTCATGGTGGTTTGACTCCAGACAAGCAAGCCTGGAGACCACCCAGTTGCAAATCAGGCACCCGCCATTTCTGGGGTGAGGGATTAAAAACAACTTTTTGGGCATCAAACACAACTTATTCCTGAAAAAAACACTTTTTAGGGGTCAACAACACTTCTTCTCTTGGATTTACTATTAACAAAAAGTCAGAGGATCAAAACACACATGTCAGGGATCAACACACAACTTCTTCATTTTGTGGCAGGCGCAAGCGCTGTCGCAAGGTCAGGTACAGGTTTTGTGGCAAGCGCAGCACTTTCGCAAGGTCAGACACAGATTTTGCGGCAGGCGCAGCGCTTTCGCAAGGTACGGTGCAGATCTCGCAGCAGGCGCAGCACTTTCGAAAGGTGCGGTGTACAGAGTTTGTGGCAGGCGCAGCACTTTTGCGAGCGATAAAGAGAAAGAACAAGAGACACAAACATGCAGAAAAAGGGAGAAAAAGAGAGAGAGAGAGAGAGAGAGAGAGAGAGAGAGAGAGAGGGGGAGAGCAAGAGAAAGAGAGAAAAGGGAGAAATAACAAGAGAGAAACAAACACAAAGAGAAAGAAAGAAAGAAAGAAAGAAAGAAAGAAAGAAAGAAAGAAAGAAAGAAAGAAAGAAAGAAAGAAAGAAAGACAGAAATAAAGAAGATGTGATGATTCAACAAAGGGTACGTTATTCTCTGCAAACATTCTGAAAACCAGTGGGGGGTTGGGCGGGGGGGGGGCGGCGGCAGCGTGCCCCCATAATGACATTCGAAGAAGTGATGGTTCAACAAGGGTGCGTAATCTCTGCAAGTATTCAAAAATCAGCGAGGGGGTAGGGGGCGGCGGCAACCCCTTCCATGATGATCGAAGAAGTGATGATTCCACAAAGGGTGCATCCGCCGATTCCCGAAACCGATATTGAGAACCTCTCAAAATGTTTTAGATTTCCTTCCTTTACTTCCTTTACTTCCTTTACTTCCTGTCTTCATTCCTTCCGTCCTTCCTTCCTTCCTTTCTTCCTCGCTTTCTTCCTTCCTTCCCTCCGTCCTTGCTTGATTCCTTTCTCCTTCCTTGCTCCTTCCCTTCTCCCCATAGGAACGAGAAAAACATGTTTGACCCCTAATAAGTTTTGTTTGATCCCTAATAAGTCTTTGTTGATACCTATCCCCCATTTCTGCAGCCGATCTTGCGAGCATGAGCCAACTCCGGAGGGCCCATAAACGTGGAAAACCGTTCCCTCCGCTCCTTTGGTCAAACACATGCGATTGATCTTACTTCTACTGGGTCTGTTTTTTGTGAGACTACCCTTTTGGGGTTGGTTTGAAGGGAAACCAAAGGGAAACGACCCATTTTGGGGGGTCCCCTATTTTGAGACAACCTCTAGTCACAGAATCACCAAAGACTTCTATTGGTGAAGCCGCCCGGCTCACAGAGAAGCGCAGGCCAATCTGCTCCTCGGAATGTCCGCAAATCGATCGGCTTTGCCACTCCCGAGGCCGAAGGGACAAGGAAACCAATCTTCAGGGGTCCGAGGAAACACCCACATCCACATGGACACCTTTTGAAACAACGCACACATCATGCAAACATGTGACATGCAATCATGTGTAGTCTGACATTGAACAACACAATATCATAACGAAAACATCTGAATCTGCAAGAGCTAGTGCCCTTGATCAGCCGAAATCAAGGTATAAAAGAACCTGAACTGGCGAAGAAAGGGGCCAAGAGTCGTAGACGACTTGCGCCGGCAGCATGGTAAACATCACGGCTGCGGTGACGACGCCTGACACAAGCAGCTTTGTCGCTGCCTGGGCTTACGTGGTGGTCAAGAGAATGGCTGAACTCGATCCCCAGAGAATGCCTTCAAATGACTGGGGATTGGGTGACTGGGGACTGATCCATTGCAACTGTGACTGAATACTTTCTTGGGCTTTTGGCTTCTTGGGAAGGGGCTGATTCAGCTCCATCCAATCAAACGTGCTGCAAAGCCCCTTGAGCTACTAAAAACCCCATGAAACCAGAAACCGAACCACCAATGGCCAATGCCCGCTTGTCAGAAGGTGACGTCCTCCAAATAGGTCCCGCGCACAGGTTCCACATTACCGTCTTTCGGGAGTCTCCACGAACCGTCAGTAACTCTGGCCTGTCGCTCGCCGCGACCAGTGGTACTGCGTGTGCAGCAGCTGGGACAAGGCAGCCTCTCGGTGCGAGACGAGTGGCCTGCACTTTCCAGGCCAACTTGGAGTGTACGGGAGGAACGCAAAATCAGCCCCTTGTGGGGGGCGAATGCTTGCTCCGCTTTCTTCTGAATATATAGATATATGATATGAGTGTCTTTTTCGTGGTTACCCCCTTTTGGTTGGTTTTAAAGGGACAGCAAAAGGCACACACCCATTTTGGGTTTCTGAAGGTTTCTGAAGTTTGGAGAGTCAATCACCACCTGAGACTCATGGCGTCAACCACAGAGAGTGCCGGGTGACTTCACTCTTGCCTTTGTCTTGGTGTTTTCGCAAGGAGATCAAACCGGTCAGCTGCAAACTCATTTGGCCAAAATGAGCTGATGCCAATATCCCACGAAGCTCCAAATATCACCGGGCTGCGATAGCTACCATCAGGTGTACAAATCGCTGGTTCTAACATCCATCTTCTTTCTTCTTTGCCATCGTGTTGGCGTTGGGTCACTGGCTCCGCCCTAAACACCCCTATGGGCCAATCTGCAACATGACAAGCCGCTGTTTGAAGCGTGTCTTGAGGGATGAATTTAGGGACTTTGTAAACGAAACCCGAAGCAAGCTGTGGTTTCCGGCGCTCCTTTGACACCATTTTGTCCCCCCGCATTCACCCATCCCACAGGATCCCAGGGCCTCCACAGAAGCGCTGCAGAAGCTGCGCATAGCTTGCAACGCTATGCAAAGAAGCATCACCTCGATATGTTTCTGGGAACCGGGCTCAAGCTGCTTGCTTGCCTCTTGCTTGCAACTCTTGCTTGCAACTCTTGAGTAGGGAATCGGCTAGGCAATTTTGCAATACAAAGGATCACCACAAGTGGTGGATTTTCAAACGTCTATTTCAGAAATCTCAAACGGAGTCCAACCATAGGACATTCCCAAATGAATGTTGAAATGAGTCGACATCTACGTGCATGGGGTAAGGGAATGCACTTGGATGCACGGCCCAGCCAACCCCGCAAAGAGTACCCTCAAAAATACCACCCAAGTGGCTCAACCAAGTTGCTGACTGCCATCGGTCGAAAAGCGGCTGTCTAACATCCCAAAAGTGTGGCTATGGCTTGAATGGGCTGACTGCTCTGGTCAAGAAAGACAGTATCCGGGAAAGATACTGGCACATTTGCGCTATGGTACATCTCTGGAAGGTGTGAACATAGCCCGTTAGTTCGTTAGTTGTAAGCATGGATCCCCCAAATGGCAAGAAACACGCCCCAGGGAAACGGACCTCTTGAGGTAGGTGTGAAAAACACATTGCTTCAAATGATCTGCCTCAGGGTGCGCACGAGAACATGTATGTCCTGGGAACTCGTCTTGTTCAAAAACATGTGGCGCCAAGGGGATCCCTTCGTCGTTGCTGTTGTCATGCGTTGCCAGTATTGTGGTGACAGCTGCCGTTGCTTTTGCGGCTGTTAAAGATGCAATTGTAGTGGTAGCTTTGATGGCAATCGCAGATAGCTGCAATTCTTCTAGTTGCTGTTAGCTGTTGCTACTGCTGCTGCTGTCGCCCTTGCTGTTGCCATTTCTATTGGTGTGGCATGCTGTCGCATATAGCCCGCCAACAGTCCGACTCGGCAAAGCTAACAAACTGCAAACACCGCGAGGCTCGCGGATGAGGGGCACGGCTGGTCTTGTCAGCAGGAATGACAACAGCAAGTTCTAAAGCGCAAATTATTGATTTTTGATTGTCAAAACGTTGGCTCCTCTCATTCCTTCAATGCCAAACTCCCCAATTCATTTCCAGTTGCCAATGGCTCGCTTGCCCCAAAAACCTGATTAATGTGTTCCACCATGCCTAAGTGTGGCGTGAAACTGAAAGGCGCCCTGCTGTGTGCATCATACAATTATCCCGTTTGCTGCAATTCTAGCACATACGCTATCTGACAGCCTATCCCCAACACCAACACCTCCGAACATTCCGCGCTGTCAAGGTCAAGGGGCTAAAATTCTCTGGGAGTACTGAGGCGAATCGCCGCCAGTGTAGCCTTGATTTCTATCACCTGCGATTCAGCACGCGGGGTCTAGGCCACTATGATTTCAATGCTGCATGGACTGGGACACATGCAACGTTCAACGCTTGAAACCAAGTGGAAGAACGCAGCGTCCTGGTTTTTGACAGGTCAGGCAAGGGTCAACCTGCTATGCAGCCCTTGCAAAGCACTGAGGCCATCTCATGTGTGATAGCAAGCATGGGTGCCGTGCAAGGCACATGTTGCATCTTCCGCAACGCAAGCGTTATGAAAGAAATGGATCAGGAACTGCCTTCTTGGAGCAGGTAGGTGTTCGCCCGCCTGTTTCTCCGGCTGCTTCCTGCTTTGGAATGAAACCTATCATTGCGAAAAGCCTTTCCTGCATGACAATCAAAAGGCAAACCAACGCCAATGAAACTGGTGCTTCAATTCAAGGCTCCCATTCCAGAATATTCGATGACGCCTAAGACATCTCTCAGTAACCAAAACTAAGTTGACAAAGGGCCCGCCAAGCGCTGCAGGAGTTTGAAAGGTTTACGTGTCACAGCTTGTAGCAAAACATTGGCCTTGGTTGGAGGGTCGCTCTGCTGCGCTGGTCGAACAACTTGCCAATTGCTCTGTTGCAGGTCGCGATTTTACGACCTCCCGCCTGTCCGGACCACAATTTCTGCGGGCGCAACCCAAACAAGCAACACCGTTGGCAGTTGACAAGCCAAAAGCATACTGGACGAGGCGGGCAGCGCGAAGCGTTCACAATAGGAAAAGCGCAGTTGTCTTTCACTTTCCTATTGCTGTCCCATTTGCCAAACGGGGAGGACGCGAGACCGGAGACCGTCGGGCTGATGGCGAAAAAAGGGATCCTCCAAAAACTGCTTTATTCATCAGGGGCAAACATTACATTGTTACATATTTTACGAGATTTACCAGCGCTGCGAAGTCTAAAGCCCCATT